>SJYX01021832.1:262912-289322 GCA_006410675.1 Oreotragus oreotragus | reverse complement strand
GGCAGCCCACCAGGCTCCCCTGTCCCTGGGATTCTCCAGGCAAGAACACTGGAGTGAGTTGCCATTTCCTTCTCCAATGCATGAAAGTGAAAAGTGAAAGTGAAGTCGCTCAGTCGTGTCCGACTCAGCGACCCCATGGACTGCAGCCTACCAGGCTCCTCCATCCATGGGAGTTTCCAGGCAAGAGTACTGGAGTGGGGTGCCATTGCCTTCTCCACAACTATATCAATAGTAACATTAACTGTGCATGGATTAAGCATGTCAAAAAAAAAAAAACTATCTGACTGGATTAAAAGATTCAGTGATATGCCATCTACATGAGATATATTTTAGATTCTAGAATACAAATTCGGTTGAGAGTAAGAAGATAGGAAAAGATACATGATTCTCATAGTATTCAAGGAAGCTGGATGTTTTATGCTAATATCAGATGAAACGGTTAAACAAACAAAACGTCCCTAGAGGTAAAGAGAGGAATTTTATGATGACAGAAGGGTCCATCCACAAAGAAGCCCATAAACATGGGCTAACAGTTGCTCAGCCACATCTGGCTCTTTGCGACCCCATGGACTGCAGCCTGCCAGGCTCCTCCGTCCATGGGATTCTCCAGGCAAGAATACTGGAGTGGGTAGCCACGCCCTCCTCCAGGATTCTTCCTGACCCAGGGATCGAACCCATGTCTCCGGCATTGCAGGCGGATTCTTTACCGCTAAGCCACCTGGGAAACCTGATATGCAGCCCCAAATACATGAAGCAAAACCTGCCAGAACTGAAGGGAAACGATAATTCTATAAGACCAGACACTTCAGTGCCTGGCTTTCAATAACAGATAGGACAACCAGGCAGAGGATTAACGAGGAAAGAGATGTGAACAACACTCAAAATCAGCAGATCTCACAAACACGTGTGGAACACCCCACCCAACAACAGCAAGGTATACGTCCCTCTCAAGCGCATACAGAACATTTTCTGGAATAGACCACATGCCAGGTCATAAAAAAGGGTCAGTAAATTTCTAAGGATTGAAATCATTCAATATAAGTTTTCCAACCCCAGGTGAAGGAGATTAGAAATCTCGGAAGTTTGGGAAGTTCACCAAAATGTGGGAATTACACTATATACATAACTGATGAGGGACACCGCTCACTGGTGGTCCAGTGGCTGACTCCATGTTCCCAAGGCAGGGGGGTCAGACTCAATCCCTGGTTAGGGAACTATATCCCACATGCCACAACTAAAGATCCCCCATGCTGCAAAGATCTAAGATCCTGCGTACTGAAACTAAGACCCAGCTTAGCCAAATAAAAAATTAAATAAATATTAAAAAAAAAACCCCAACGAGTCAAAGAAGAAATAACAGATGAAAAAGCATGTTTTATAAAAAGAATCAGCACAGATTAAGTTGTAACCAAGAAGCAAAGACAGGATGGCTATTTCATCCCCACTCACCTGAATTATATTCAACTGTTTCATTAGCTCCTGCAGGAGAGAAGAAAGAAAGCATCATAGCAAGGACACACATTTGCTTAAAATCTTTCATCTTTTCCCAAGTCTTGGGTCTTTTCTCCCTTCATGTCAATAACTTAATAGTTAGTCAACAATATTATACATATTTTTTTAAATCCTTAAGAGAAATAGTTGGTGGGAAATGATTCTTGCCAGTTCAGTTACCAGTACAACAGACAGGTTGGAGGGTCGGACACTTCAAAGATAACAATCAAGTAAACTAAAACATTTAACCAAAAAAAAATTGAGCTGAAGGTATTTATTTAATGTCCAGAAAAGCATGGGTTCTTTTTTTACTTAGGGGAAAAAAAGCTCTAACACACCATTAGGGAAATAGAAATCTGTACCATTTATAATTATAATCTGAACATTCCATAAATCACTTGTACAATTGTACATAGCAGCTGGGAATTATAAACTAGGGGTTTTACTATTACAAGGATTTCATTTCTGAAAAGAAGTCACAGAAAGTAAACTTTAGCAATTAGTGTCATAAAATCATATATTTCCATGTAAAAATACAAAATAATATTCATAATAAGAATATGAAATTTATTCCAGCTATTTTACTATTATTAAATTAAAATTCACCCCTCACCAATAGAAATATGCATGAAAAAGTCTTCTTTTGTTAGCAAAGAACCATGCAAAATAGCTACAATCATTTACATCAGCACAAAGACTTCTAGTTTATTAAATAGTTTCAATGTCAAAAGAAACATCTTTTGACTTTTAAAAAACAAAGACACTGTGTATGGATAAAACCTGCAAAATATGCAGAGAAAAAATAAATTCGTATCACAAAGGTTTACGTTGTTATTTTTTAGATGCAAACATTAGAAACAGTATTGGACTCATAAACCAGAATCAAGGCTAACGGGACCTGCAAAGTGTGGTGTATGCAGATTTTGTAGCTTTGGGGAGAAGCCGCAACACCCCTCGCCACATTTGTCTGTGTCTCTAACATCTATTCCAGGGATTCTGAGCTGCCCAAAGTCTCTCACACACCATGCACGGTCCCCCTGCGGGCTTGTCACCATTCCCCTCACCCAGAACAGAATGCACTCCTGCCAGTTCCTCCTTGTGGCCCTCCAAGATCAAGCTCAGGGAGGCCATCTGCCACACACGCCCTGTGCCACATCACACAGTCAGGTTCTTTCACTGTTGGTGGGATGCTCTGCCCCAGCCCCTGACTCTGGACTCAGAAACAAGCCATGTAACTTGCTTTGGCCAACAGAAAAAGGTGGAAGTTAAGGACCTAAGCCACTCCATTTTGTTAACAGAAAAAGGCCATTTTGTAAGGTTCGGGGAAAAGAGCCTTTGGAAATCCCCTGACCTCACCCCACCACCCTCGAGCCAATCGAACCCCAGACCAGAATCTCCTGACTTGACGTTCAGGAATTCGTGGTCTACCTAGGTAATGGGAACCAATCAGAACCCGTGGCCAGCCCGGGAAATGGGAACCAATCAAAACCCAACACCTAACCCTTCCACAGAAGGTAACCAATTAGACGTCTCCCAACCCGGAAACTCCCACTTTTCAAATGTCTTGCGTGAAAATACCCTATATAAGCAATGTAACCCAGAGCTCAGGGCTCCTCCCTATAGCCACTGCGCCAGTATCGGTGGGAGCCCCAGCTCGAGCTTGGTAATAAGAACTCTCTTGCTTTTGCATCGGATATCGGCTCCCTGGTGGTCACTGGGAAATTTCGCAACTTGGGCATAACAGAAGTCATGGTGGGTCAGTGGGGAGCCTGGCTCAAGAGACATAGGGCAAGCACTCCTTTCCATCACCGTGAGAACAAGCCCAGGTTGGCTGGCTGGAATATGAGAGACCCATGAAGCGGAGCCACATTACCACAGTGACCCAAGACTAGCCTAACCTAGATCAACTGGTGGCCAGTTATCCCTCAGGCACATAGATGAACCCAACACAGCTGCCTACCCAACTGCCGGTTAACCACAGGGAAAAGAGCCTTTGGAAATCCCCTGACCTCACCCCACCACCCTCGAGCCAATCGAACCCCAGACCAGAATCTCCTGACTTGACATTCAGGAATTCGTGGTCTACCTAGGTAATGGGAACCAATCAGAACCCGTGGCCAGCCCGGGGAAATGGAAACCAATCAAAACCCAACACCTAACCCTTCCACAGAAGGTAACCAATTAGACGTCTCCCAACCCGGAAACTCCCACTTTTCAAATGTCTTGTGTGAAAATACCCTATATAAGCAATGTAACCCAGAGCTCAGGGCTCCTCCCTATAGCCACTGCGTCAGTATCGGTGGGAGCCCCAGCTTGAGCTTGGTAATAAAAACTCTCTTGCTTTTGCATTGGATATCGGCTCCCTGGTGGTCACTGGGAGATTTCGCGACTTGGGCGTAACAGAAGTCATGGTGGGTCAGTGGGGAGCCTGGCTCAAGAGACATAGGGCAAGCACTCCTTTCCATAACCGTGAGAACAAGCCCAGGCTGGCTGGCTGGAATATGAGAGACCCATGAAGCGGAGCCACATTACCACAGTGACCCAAGACTAGCCTAACCTAGATCAACTGGTGGCCAGTTATCCCTCAGGCACATAGATGAACCCAACACAGCTGCCTACCCAACTGCCGGTTAACCACAGAAGCATGAGCAACTTGTATGCTGTTGAGGTTTTGGGACTGTTTGTTATGCAGCACTATTACAGCAATTGATAACTTACTTTGGCCACCTCATGCGAAGAGCTGACTCACTGGAAAAGACTCTGATGCTGGGAGGGATTGGGGGCAGGAGGAGAAGGGGACGACAGAGGAGGAGATGACTGGATGGGATCACTGACTCGATGGACGTGAGTCTGAGTGAACTCCGGGAGTTGGTGATTGACAGGGAGGCCTGGTGTGCTGCAATTCATGGGGTCCCAAAGAGTCGGACACGACTGAGCAACTGAACTGAACTGAACTGAGCATATCCTCTAAGAAGACTTCTTTGACTTCTTTTGGAAGGACGGCCCGGTTTAAAGCTCTGGATTTCTAATGGTGAGCTCTCTGAAAGCAGCTAAGGATACAGAGCCCTCAGCATGGCTGTGTTTTTGCCCCATGGGCCCTTTTTGCTCTTTTCTGAAACACACCACTCAAGTGTGCTCAACTCACCCGAGATCTAGGCCCTGGGACTTCCGTCTTCATCAAAGGTCCATCATAGTCAAATTCAACGTCGACTTTGGCTGCAGCCTGACTGATGTGTCTGGAACCTGCAGTAAACAGAGGTGGTTGAGAAACCCCTGAGCACAGAGGATACGAGAATCCTGCCCTTACAACACTGAGAGTGCCCAACAGAGGCAGTCCCAGGGCCTGAGACCCATGCCAGCCTGACGATCCCAGAACTCTGAGTGTGGTCAGACACGGGTACCACAAGCCCCCTGAGGATTTCAAGAAGTGGGAAAGCCTGGTGCCAGTGATGCTGTAGGCAAGCAGGCACGCCCACATCCCACTGTCTTGAGGCTAAGGTGATGCCGACTTCCTAGTCTTTTCGACTGAGCAACCTCAGTTTTCAGGATTCATCCGGAAAATAACTGGACCAGTGCAAAAAGATGTAGATTAAAAACATTCACCACAGCATTATTTCTAACAACAACAGAGAGGAAACAGCCTAAACATCCAACAAAGGAGGGTCGGTAAATAGAATGTGCCATGTCCCACCATTTTCATGGACAGCAGAATACTGGGAATATTACGTATCCATAATAAAAGTTATCCAAATCTTGTAAAAAAAATTAATCTATATCCATATGTATTGTGTGTGCATGCTCAGTCATGTCTGACTCTTTTGTGACACCATGGACTGTAGCCTGCCAGGCTCCTCTGTCCATGGAATCTTCCAGGCAAGAGTACTGGAGCGGGTTGCCGTTTCCTTTTCCAGGGGATCTTCCCAACCCAGGGATCAAACCTGTGTCTCCTCCATATGTATATGTAGACTCAAATTTGTCAGCCCTGGAACTGCTGGCGTTGTGGGCTGGATGGTTCTTTGCTGTGGGAGGTTGCCCTGGGTGTTACAGGATGTTTAGGTGCATCCCTGGCCTCCAGCCACTAGAGGTCAGAGGCATCTCCTCGAGTTGTGCTCCAAGTTGCATCAGTTCAAAATCATCCAGGAGATGGGAATCCCCTGGCAGTCCAGTGGTTGGGACGTTGATGCTTTCCCTGCCCTGGCCAGGGTTCAATCCCTGGTTGGGGAACGAAGATCCTGAAAGTGGTGTGGCACGCCCACTCCGTTGTTCTTGCCTGGAGAATCCCGTGGACAGAGGGAGCTACAGTCCATAGAGTCAGAAAGAGTCGGACACGACCTAGTGACTAAACAATAAGAGGCTTCACATGAATCGTGTATGTGATCTTCACCCGTCAGAATGGCTGCCATCAAAAAGTCTACAAACAATCAATGCTGGAGGGGGTGTAAAGGGAACCCTCTTACACTGTTGGTGGGAATGCAAACTAGTACAGCCACTATGGAGAACAGTGAGGAGATTCCTTACAAAACTGGAAACAGAACTGCCATATGGCCCAGCAGTCCCACTGCTGGGCACACACACCGAGGAAACCAGAACTGAAAGAGACACGTGTACCCCAGTGTTCATCGCAGCACTGTTTATAACAGCCAGGACATGGAAGCAACCTAGATGTCCATCAGCAGATGAATGGATAAGAAAGCTGTGGTACATATATACAATGGAATATTACTGAGCTATAAAAAGAACACATTTGAGTCAGTTTTAATGAGGTGGGTGGAACTGGAGCCTATTATACAGAGTGAAATAAGTCAGAAAGAAGAACACCAATACAGTATATTAACACATATATATGGAATTTAGAAAGATGGTAACAACAACCCTCTATGCAAGACAGCAAAAGAGACACAGATGTAAAGAACAGACTTTTGGACTACATGAGAGAAGGCGAAGGTGGGATGACTTGAGAGAATAGCACTGAAACGTGTATATCACCATATGTAAAACAGGTGAGCAGTGCAAGTTCAATGCATGAAGCTGGGCACTCAAAGCCGGTGCTCTGGGACAACCCAGGGGGAAAGGGTGGGGAGGGAGGTGGGAGGGGGGTTCAGGATGGGGGACACACATACACCGTGGCTGATTCACGTTGATGTATGGCCAAAACCACCACAGTATTGCAAAGTAATTAGCCTCCAATTAAAATAAATAAATAAATTTTTTAAAAAAGAAAAACAAATCATGTATGTAATCTCATTTCATCTTTCCACAACCCTGAGGGGTAGTTGTTGTTTACTGCATTACACAGGAGGGGAAACAAATACCACAACATGCTAGTGTCTCTGTCGTGCACACACATGCACGCACACACACACACACACACACGACCTGCCAATCTATAAAAAGCCATGATATTAGAAAACATAAATTCTTAATTTTTCATAATTGCTTGGAATATCAAAGAAGGTTTCTGAATTAATTATGCAATAACGTGGAGCCCTCTGAACATAAAATCCAGTTAAAATCCAATACCATCCTTATTTTCAGGCATGAAGATACCAGCTTTTATTATCTTTTGTTTGATCTCACAATGAAAAAGGAATTCCTAAAGATCTTATTCCAAACATAATTGCTTGGAATATCAAAGAAGGTTTCTGAATTAATTATGCAATAACGTGGAGCCCTCTGAACATAAAATCCAGTTAAAATCCAATACCATCCTTATTTTCAGGCATGAAGATACCAGCTTTTATTATCTTTTGTTTGATCTCACAATGAAAAAGGAATTCCTAAAGATCTTATTCCAACAGCAGAGAGTTAAAAATCATGGATCATACTGATGGCTTAAAAAAACGACAACAACGCACACACACTCAACTGTTTCTCGCTTCCTTGGCCTGAACTCAGCATTACTGGTCAAGACTGATTCCAAGCAGACCTGCACTCAACAGGTCTATTTGGATAAATAGGGCTCTTAACCGGCTGTTCGTTTCCAGAGAAGGGCGGAAAGTGAAGAATCTACAAGCAGTAAGTCGTCCTCTCAGGAGAACACACAGGTCCTCTCTTCTTTTCTCCAGGAAATGTCTTGACATCACATTGTAGCAATTTCTTGGGGGCTGGAAAGCAGGAATACCAGGGGTGGAGGCAGCTGGCAGGGGGACCTGAAGCTGGAAGGACCTCCAGGCGGAGCGTGTGAGGTCCTGGGGAGCTGCGGTTACCAGGATGCTGGGACCATGAGTAAACAGGGCTGGGAGGCGGGGTCAGGGTGGAACCTGGGAGACACAGCGGAGATGGACGGGGCATGAGACGGGGATGCCAAGGCCAGGTGCGAGGCAGATGCATCTGGGTCAGGAACCGCACTGGTTCCTACCGTGTTCCAAGTCTTTCTGGGTGTGGATGGGAGAGGGCAAAAATGCTGGGCAGGAATCCTGAAAATAAGAGTCTGGTGAGTTTTTTTTTTTTTTTTTTGCAAATGTGCTATTGGAAAAAAGAAGATGGAGAAGCTCACATATATTCAGGGCAACGTTCACCTATTATTTTATTCTTTTTTTTAAAGACTTTTTTTTTTTTGATGTGGACCACTTTTAAAGTTTTTACTGAGTTTGTTACAATACTGGTTCTGTTTTATGTTTTGGTGTTTCTGGCCCCTAGGCCTGTGGGGTCTCAGCTCGCTGACCAAGGATCGAACCTGAACCCCCTACACTGGAAGGTGATGTCGTAACCGCTGGAACACCAGGGAAGCCCCTCACCTATTGTTTGGATTAATCCACAACCTTCTTGTGAGAAGATACTGTCCCCATTTCACAGATGAGGGTCAGAGAGGTTAAGCGAGTTTCCTGAGGTCACATAGCTAGAGAGTTTGCAAGGCCAGAACTTGAGTCCAGAAAACTTGTGTTTTTCTTACTATATCTCAATTGGGACTTTTTGTAGAGGAAAATAACCAAATGCCAATACAACACTTAATGATGACATGTAGTGCCATAAACCACAGGAGCAAAGAACAAGATCTGAATGATCAAGAAAGCCTTTTCCAGGATCCCTTCTATCAAGCTGTGTGAGCAGATGTCCGCTTATTGAGCACTCATGGTGAACATACTGGACAGTATTCCGAGTTATTTCTATGGATTACCTCGCGTAATCCTCACAACCCCATCGGAGGTAAATGTTATTATGAGTCTTATGTTAAAGGAGACACTACGCTCAGAGAGGTCAATTAATTTGCCCAGAGTCACACAGATGGAAAGTGGTGAAGCTGGCAGCCTGCCCACTGGACCTCTCCTTTCCCAGATGCTGTGAGCATCATGGATGCATAGTCCATCTCATCTAGTGTGGGCTTTTGAAATGAAACATTTGCAGCAAAACAACTCACTTCTTCCAAAGGCAAATTACTACCGAAAGGAGGAAGAAGTTCGAATCAACATTGAATGATCCAACATTTTCATTCATGAATAAAATAGCACACCCAGAGGGCAGGGGTGTGCCCTGACAGGCAGGACCAGGCAGGGTGGGTAAATTCACCCCAATCCTCTGGGTCTGATAATGATGCTCACTACCCTCCGTGACTGTGCAATCCACAGAGTCAGTTTTTAACTCCAAACTGTAAAAGCTGCCATCCGATGTTTTTAAATGTCCTCTAGATCTTCTTCTGAGAGCAATAAATAAATGCCATTTTCCCAAACAGCAAGGGGTCTCTATGTGAGCCTAGCCAAAGTCAAGATTAAGTTCTGCTGCTGCTGCTAAGTCACTTCAGTCGTGTCCGACTCTGTGCGACCCCACAGATGGCAGCCCACCAGGCTCCCGCATCCCTGGGACTCTCCAGGCAAGAATACTGGAGTGAGTTGCCATTTCCTTCTCCATTGCATGAAAGAGAAAAGTGAAAGTGAAGTCACTCAGTCTGTCCGACTGTTAGCGACCCCATGGACTGCAGCCCACCAGGCTACTCCATCCATTGGATTTTCCAGGCAAGAGCACTGGGGTGGGGTGCCATTGCCTTCCCCGCAAGATTAAGTTCAACTGGAGTTATTTGCTCTGCTTTTGTTTAAAACAAAACACCTGGAACTCCTCTGCTGGTCTGGTGGTTAAGAATCTGCCTTCCAATGTGGGGAATGCAGGTTCAACCCCTGGTCAGGGGAGCTAAGATCCCACAAGCCGCGGAGCAACTTAGCCTGTGCTAGGTAGGTAGTCATGAGCCGCAGCTAAGACCTGATGAATCTTCCGTGCTAATGACTCTCCCTTCTATTTGGAACACAACAGACTTGCATCATTGGGGTTTATTTGTTACATAATTAGGGGTAAGCATTAATATGCTTATCTTCTAATTAAATAAAACAAACCCTCAAAACCCACTTCTCAAGGCTATCAAGGTTTAAAAAAAAGAAAGAGGAAAACTGGAGAAACTCATAGACCAGAGGAGACAATGAAACTGGATTGGACCCTGGAGCAGAAAGAGGCCCTGAGAAAAAGTTGCCGAAATTCACACACAAGTCTAGAGTTTGGTTCAGATCAAAGTACTAAGGTCAGTTCCTCAGCAATGACAAATGCATCCTGGTGGTGTAACATGATAAGACTGGGGAAAACTGGGTGAACAGCATGTGGGATCTCTTTGCCTTTGCAATTTCTCTGCACATCTAAAATACTCCAAGATAAATGTTTATTTAAAAATAAAGCCTGTGGGAGAGGAGAAAACACTCCTGCTTTTTATCACATACAAGATAGGAACGCCTGCCACATTCAACAAGGAGACCAAGGACTCCACTGACAATCTGTCTTCAAAAGGCAGACGGGACACACAATAAGAAGGAGCATCGTGATGACAAGCATGGAGCTCTGAGAACTGGGGGCCACCTGGAAGGGCAGGCATCCGAAGCAGGCTACCACAAGCTTCCTCCTCCCAGAGCTGCTGGGAGGCAAGCTGCATGCATGCTCAGTCGCTAAGTCATGCCCGACTCTCTGCAACCCCACGGACTGCAGCCCGCCAGGCTCCGTGGGATTTCCCAGGCAAGAATACTGGAGTGGGTTGTCATTTCCTTCTCCAGGGGATCTTTCCCGTCCAGGGATCAAACCCACGTCTCCTGCGTTGGCAGGCAGGTTCCTTACCACAGAGCTGCCAGAGAAGCCCAGGAGGCACATTGAGGGGGTGGAAAGTAATCCAGTGTTTGGAGCTGGACTGACGTAAGAAAAACTTAAAGCGGTCCATTCTCAAGGACAACTAGCCTAGAGGGACAGCTTGCTGATGTAATAGCCGTTAGGATACTTGTGTGGGAAAATCTAGACAAAGGGGGAGTAATAAATCCAGGTGACTTTCTCGGGAAGATTGTTAACCCTGTAGTACACAACCAGTGAGGGACTCGGGGAGGGACTCAGGTGCCGAGAGGATAAAAGCCCCACTGTAACTTGCCCACCAGATGCCTGATCTTGCAACATCATCATTAAAGCCTTGCTTCTCGCTGCACCTGGTGTCTCCATGTTCATTCCTTGGGTTTGGGTCGGTGGGCTCTATTTCCCACATCTGACTTGCATTCAAGGGGCTGCGTGACTTGGCTTCTCTGAGCCTCAGTTTTCTCATCTGTAAACTGGGGTTCAGCCTTTCCTTCTCTGTAGGACCTATGGAGGGAGGTCTCCTGAGATCATACAGGCAGGGTGCTCACTGGCCTATGCTGCCTGAACTCAGTGAGGCAGAGAGAAATGGAAGGATCTGAGACTGCATATAAAAGCAGAGACATTACTTTACTGACAAAGGTCTGTCTAGTCAAGGCTATGGTTTTTCCAGTAGTCAGGTATCCATGTGAGAGTTGGACCATAAAGAAAGTTGAGCACCGAAGAACTGATGCTTTTGAACTGTGGTGTTGGAGAAGACTCTTGAGAGTCTCTTGGACTGCAAGGAGATCAAACCAGTCAATCCTAAAGGAAATCCGTCCTGAATACTCATTGGAAGGACTGATGCTGAAATTCCAATACTTTGGCCACCAAATGCAAGAACTGATTCATTGGAAAAGACCCTCATGCTGGGAAAGATTAAAGGTATGAGAAGAAGGGGATGACAGAGGATGAGATGGTTGGATGGCATCACCGATTCTATGGACATGAGTTTGAGTAAAGTCCCGGAGTTGGTGATGCACAGGGAAGCCTGGTGTGCTGCAGCCCATGGGGTTGTAAAGAGTTGGAGACAACTGAGCGACTGAACTGAACTGAGAGGGGCTGTGGTGACTGCATGAGCTGCTGGCCATTTGGGTGCAGGGTAAGTGGCGGTAAGGGAGAGGGAGGGGCAGGGTGGCCATTCCTTGGATAGGGCCCACTCTCTAGCGTCCTTGAAGCTTTTAGGTGAATTACAAGGGTTTTTGTAGTTTTCTTGTTTCTTGGCAGCAAACCTAGCTCTGTTGTTTCCCCCAGCAGTCCCTATGGGGATGGTTTGGGCCCTTCTGGCAAACAGAGTGGCTCCAGGGCAGATCAGTTCCCTGCCCATGGCTGAGCTGTCCTCCCGGGCACAGGAGCACACACTGGAGATGGGAGGGGCGGCCAAGGGGACAGTTTCATGGGTCTGGGTGGGACAGCAGTTCCCTTTGTCCCCAAGAACTCTTCCGGACCCCTGAGTCTCTGGGCTGGATTGCATCTTCCATTAGGACCAGTCCTTGCCAGGATCCCCCAGGGCTTACCCGGCACCAACAGGCGGTAGTTGTGCTGGAAGCTGCAGACCAGCCGCTGGGTGAGCAACATGGAGGCCATGGTCCCCTCCGCTGGGAACAGAGACCCCTGTCACACGCTCTGGCCCTGAAAGAAACCAGAAACTCAGAGTCAGGCCAACAGAGGCCACGCCCTTGCTGGCCAGGCATCCCACTCCCCACCATTTCCCCACATGGTGGAGAAGGTTCCGCTAATATCAGATCCTTTGCTTTCTGGCAGAAGGTACACCCTATTTTTTATGATTCAAAAAAAACCTATAATTTATTTTTTTAGCTTTGCTGGGTCTTCCCTGCTGTGCAACTAAAGGGCTTTCTCTAGTGGAGGCCATCGGGGCTTCTCTCCAATTGTGGTGGGCAGGCTTCTCACTGCAGTGGTTTCCCTTGTGGAGGAGCACAGGCTTGAGGAGTTGCGGCCCTTGGGTCCAGTCGCTCCCTGGCACGTGGGATCTTCCCAGACCAGGGATTGGACCAGTATCCCCTGCATTGGCAGGCAGATTCTTAACCACTGGACCATCAGGGAAGTCCTACACTTTATTTTTAAAAATTTTTTGACTGCCTGGTTTGCACAATCTTAGTTCCCCAACCAGGGATTGAACCCAGGCCATGGCAGTGAACGCACAGAATTCTAACCACTGGATTGCCAGGGAGGTCTCCAGAGTATAAACACTTTAAATCAAAGCCTGTTCACCTTGTGGGTTTTTTTTTTTTTTTTTTTTTAACATTTTCTTAGTTTATTTTGCTGTGCTGAGTCTTAATTGCACCATGCGGGATTTTTAGTTGCAGCTGTGTCACCTTGTGGGTTTTTTTGTTTTTGTTTTTGTTTTTTTTTAACATTTTCTTAGTTTATTTTGCTGCGCTGAGTCTTAATTGCACCATGCGGGATTTTTAGTTGCAGCGTGTGAACTCTTAGCTGTGACATGTGAGATCTAGTTCCCTGAGTAGGGATCGAACCTGAGCTCCCTGCATTGGCAGCTGGAGTCTCAGCCATTGGAAGGGAAATTCCCCACGTTGTGTTTTTCTTGACCTTGTATCTAGGAAGGATTATTACACCCACATTCCAGATGGAAAAACAAAGAGAGAGGACAGAGTTGGCTAGAGGACAGAGTTGGCTGGAGGACCCTCTGTGGGCAAGCTTGGTGAGAGGGCCTCGTCCACCTGGATAAGCAAAGCAGCCTGCGTCCTACATGATGGAAAAACTCAGATGGAGGAAACTCTAGAGCAGACGTCCTGGTGACCGCTCAGTCGGGGAGGCTAGGAGGAGCCCCGCCCTTTCCACACCCAGAATGTTGGTGGCTGGGTCGCTGGGAACCCTGCAGATCCAGAGCAGTATCTGGGGCCCATTTTGAGGGGTGGACTTCTCCAGCACAACCAACCATCCTGAGTGTGTTCTGGACCAGGAGGATTCCAGGATGTGGAATTTTCAGGTTTTCTTTTTTTTTTTTTAATAGAATTTTTATTCACAAAAATGGGAATCACATGAATGTGGGGTGCCTTCATTTACTTTATTATTTTTCTGATTCTCATTGTATATGTATTCATTCATTCATTTTCATTGGAGTATAGTTGTTTTACAATGCTGCCATGGCTTCTGCTGTGGTGTGGCATGTATGTGATTAATTGTGTCTGACTCTTTGTGACCCCATGGGCTGTAGTCCACCAGGCTCCTCTGTCCATGGGACTTTCCAGGCAAGAATACTGGAGAGGGTAGCCATTCCCTTCTCCAGGGGATCTTCCCGACCCAGGGATTGAACCTGGGTCTCCTGCACAGCAGATGGATTCTTTCCTGCCTGAGCCACCAGAATCCTCCAGGATGGAAGTGACTGTTTTTTTTTTTTTTAAAATGTTGTAACAGAAGTCTTTTATGAAAAAATATGTCTTGCATGTGGACAAAGATTAGAAGGGAACACAAAGACACACAGTGGAAACCACTATTATCTGGAAGCTTAGAATAGGAGTGATTTTGAAATTTTCCATCTTTTGCTGAAATGTTATTATTTCCCTTTGCCACCCCCCACCAAAAAAAAAAAAAAAATTCAAAAGAGATAGGGTGGGAAATATTAGCAACTCTAGGTGTGGGAAAGAAATAAGTGAGACCAGAGGACCCCCATGGCAGTGCTTCTCAAACTAATTGATCATATCCCTCTCTAAAAATATACTGATGCGTTTAATGAACGTGTGAGCATGTTCAGTCACGTCCAACTCTTTGCGACTCCCATGGACTGTAGTCTGCGAGGCTCCTCTGTCCCTGGGATTCTCCAGGCAAGAAAAATGGAATGGGTTGCCATTTCCTCCTCCAAGAAGTGACTGTTTTGAAGGGTATGTGATCCCCCTCAATCTGCTCAACCATCCAGTGAGTAGGGTATCTCCCCATTTCCGATATGAAGTTCAGAGAGGTCAAGGTATTTAGCCTGATCATAGGATTGCTTGGGACTGCCTAACCCCAAACGCTTGCTCATGACAACATGGATTAATTCAGTGACTAGCAAAACACCTAACTATAGAAGCAAGGGGCTTGATGAATACAAATGTTCCTGTTAAGAGAGGAAATCTTGCTGCTTTTCACCTGAGAAAATATTATTGAGGAAAGCATGGTCTTGGAAAGTGTGACCATAAATTAACTGAGAAACCAGACTCTTTCTGTGATAACTCAATGGATTTTTTCATCTATTCCAGAACAGCCAACTCAGTGCAACCCTGTTAATTCATCGGCCTGGTAAGTGGGTAATGCTAGTGGTGAAGGCCTGCCAATGCAGGAGACGCAAGAGACTCAGGTTCAGTCCTTGAGCTGGCAAGATTCCCTGGAGAAGGGAATGGCAACCCACTCCAGTGTTCTTGCCTGGGAAATCCCACGGAGCCTGGTGGGCTGCAGTCCACGGGGTTGCAGAGAGTCAGACGCAACCGAGCGACTACTCGCAACAACACAACAGCTAGGCAGAAAGAGCGACTGCTGTCTCTCTTTGAAGACTGTTCGTCTCAAATGGGAGCACGAAGGACTCCACACAATTCACTTTCCATTAGATACGTGTTTGAAAATGCGAGAACCTCGGAGAACTCGAATATTAACATTTGAATGCTCTGCAAAAGTGAAAGTCACACCCGTACACTTTCAATTACAAAATGTCACATTGGGAAATATATCCCGGTGACATTTCAGCGGCCCGCAGTTGAAACTGACCTTATAATGAAACCTGATCTCTATCAGAGGTTAGTTCTCAGCACAATATATTTCCAACAATCAGAAGAGTTGATGTCATTCATTCACTTTCTCTGGCCCCCTAATCCAATCAACAAAATTAATCAGGTACCTGTTTCACGAAAGGCACTGCATTATCTAGACACAGGAGAAAATGAAGATGAATAAAATGCTGCTCTCTTTCTAAAGCTCATAATTTAGTGTCAGAGGAATGAGGGGGAGAAAACAGGAGAATTTAATGTAGTAACTGCTTTACCCATCATGTCAATAAATCCTTAAAATAACCTGGCAGGATATGTAGATGAAGAAATGCCCAGTTCACTGTCAACAGCTAATTCTGCATAAGACAGAATGGAATCTTTACCTTTGCTGGTATAAACAAGCTGCCAGGGGAACAGAGAAATTAATTCTAGGTGTATGTGTGTTGGTGAGCTGGTGCCCCTTGAAAAGCTGCTGCCCCTTGAAAAGCTGCAAGGTTCCAAAAGCCATAGAAAGAAAGGGGAGGTAACGAATGAAGAAGTGAATGCTAAGTTGCTTCAGTCGTGTCCGGCTCTTTGCGACTCTAAGGACCGTATCGTGCCAGGCTCCTCTGTCCATGGATTCTTCAGGCAAGGATACTGGAGTGAGTTGCCATGCCCTCCTCCAGGGGATCTTCCTGACCCAGGGGTCAAACCCGAGTCGCTTATGTCTGCTGCATTGGCAGGCGAGTTCTTCACCACTAGGGCCACCTGGGAAGCTGAGCTAATGCACAAAGGTATGAAAGGATGTGGAATGCCCATGGACTCAAGCATGATATCTCCGAGCAGTGAAATGGAAGATGCACAGAATTAGGTCACAGGACTTCCCCAGTGGTCCAGAGGCTAAGGCTCCATGCTCACAATGCAGGGGGCCCGGGTTCTATCCCTGGTCAGGGAGCTAGGCCTGGAAGCGGCAACTCTAACATCCCACATGCGTCAATAAAGATGAAAGATTCCGCATGACACAAGGGAATGGCAGCCCACTCCAGTGTTCTTGCCTGGAGAATCCCAGGGATGGGGGAGCCTGGTGGGCTGCCGTGTATGGGGTCGCACAGAGTCGGACATGACTGAAGCAACTTAGCAGCAGTAGCAGCAGCATGCTACAAGAGACCCAGTGCAGCCAAGTAAACAAATACNTCAAAAGAGATAGGGTGGGAAATATTAGCAACTCTAGGTGTGGGAAAGAAATAAGTGAGACCAGAGGACCCCCATGGCAGTGCTTCTCAAACTAATTGATCATATCCCTCTCTAAAAATATACTGATGCGTTTAATGAACGTGTGAGCATGTTCAGTCACGTCCAACTCTTTGCGACTCCCATGGACTGTAGTCTGCGAGGCTCCTCTGTCCCTGGGATTCTCCAGGCAAGAAAAATGGAATGGGTTGCCATTTCCTCCTCCAAGAAGTGACTGTTTTGAAGGGTATGTGATCCCCCTCAATCTGCTCAACCATCCAGTGAGTAGGGTATCTCCCCATTTCCGATATGAAGTTCAGAGAGGTCAAGGTATTTAGCCTGATCATAGGATTGCTTGGGACTGCCTAACCCCAAACGCTTGCTCATGACAACATGGATTAATTCAGTGACTAGCAAAACACCTAACTATAGAAGCAAGGGGCTTGATGAATACAAATGTTCCTGTTAAGAGAGGAAATCTTGCTGCTTTTCACCTGAGAAAATATTATTGAGGAAAGCATGGTCTTGGAAAGTGTGACCATAAATTAACTGAGAAACCAGACTCTTTCTGTGATAACTGAATGGATTTTTTCATCTATTCCAGAACAGCCAACTCAGTGCAACCCTGTTAATTCATCGGCCTGGTAAGTGGGTAATGCTAGTGGTGAAGGCCTGCCAATGCAGGAGACGCAAGAGACTCAGGTTCAGTCCTTGAGCTGGCAAGATTCCCTGGAGAAGGGAATGGCAACCCACTCCAGTGTTCTTGCCTGGGAAATCCCACGGAGCCTGGTGGGCTGCAGTCCACGGGGTTGCAGAGAGTCAGACGCAACCGAGCGACTACTCGCAACAACACAACAGCTAGGCAGAAAGAGCGACTGCTGTCTCTCTTTGAAGACTGTTCGTCTCAAATGGGAGCACGAAGGACTCCACACAATTCACTTTCCATTAGATACGTGTTTGAAAATGCGAGAACCTCGGAGAACTCGAATATTAACATTTGAATGCTCTGCAAAAGTGAAAGTCACACCCGTACACTTTCAATTACAAAATGTCACATTGGGAAATATATCCCGGTGACATTTCAGCGGCCCGCAGTTGAAACTGACCTTATAATGAAACCTGATCTCTATCAGAGGTTAGTTCTCAGCACAATATATTTCCAACAATCAGAAGAGTTGATGTCATTCATTCACTTTCTCTGGCCCCCTAATCCAATCAACAAAATTAATCAGGTACCTGTTTCACGAAAGGCACTGCATTATCTAGACACAGGAGAAAATGAAGATGAATAAAATGCTGCTCTCTTTCTAAAGCTCATAATTTAGTGTCAGAGGAATGAGGGGGAGAAAACAGGAGAATTTAATGTAGTAACTGCTTTACCCATCATGTCAATAAATCCTTAAAATAACCTGGCAGGATATGTAGATGAAGAAATGCCCAGTTCACTGTCAACAGCTAATTCTGCATAAGACAGAATGGAATCTTTACCTTTGCTGGTATAAACAAGCTGCCAGGGGAACAGAGAAATTAATTCTAGGTGTATGTGTGTTGGTGAGCTGGTGCCCCTTGAAAAGCTGCTGCCCCTTGAAAAGCTGCAAGGTTCCAAAAGCCATAGAAAGAAAGGGGAGGTAATGAATGAAGAAGTGAATGCTAAGTTGCTTCAGTCGTGTCCGGCTCTTTGCGACTCTAAGGACCGTATCGTGCCAGGCTCCTCTGTCCATGGATTCTTCAGGCAAGGATACTGGAGTGAGTTGCCATGCCCTCCTCCAGGGGATCTTCCTGACCCAGGGGTCAAACCCGAGTCGCTTATGTCTGCTGCATTGGCAGGCGAGTTCTTCACCACTAGGGCCACCTGGGAAGCTGAGCTAATGCACAAAGGTATGAAAGGATGTGGAATGCCCATGGACTCAAGCATGATATCTCCGAGCAGTGAAATGGAAGATGCACAGAATTAGGTCACAGGACTTCCCCAGTGGTCCAGAGGCTAAGGCTCCATGCTCACAATGCAGGGGGCCCGGGTTCTATCCCTGGTCAGGGAGCTAGGCCTGGAAGCGGCAACTCTAACATCCCACATGCGTCAATAAAGATGAAAGATTCCGCATGACACAAGGGAATGGCAGCCCACTCCAGTGTTCTTGCCTGGAGAATCCCAGGGATGGGGGAGCCTGGTGGGCTGCCGTGTATGGGGTCGCACAGAGTCGGACACGACTGAAGCAACTTAGCAGCAGTAGCAGCAGCATGCTACAAGAGACCCAGTGCAGCCAAGTAAACAAATACTAAAAAAAAAAAATCTTCTAATTGCCAGAGGGAACCCACTAGAGACCCTCTGAAGGAAGGAAGGGGCCAGTTGCTCTTGTCTTATCCAGAAGGAACCTCTTCAGCCAAGTCCCAGAGGGCAAGGAGGGAATAGGCACTCGGGATGTTAATGAGATGCTGGGGTCATTGATGAGTTGGGGTGGGGGACTTGCTGGGATGAGCTGAGCGGAGAACATCAAGTGGGGTGGGAGTTGACGGCGAGGAAGAAGCCAGAGATCAGCTCCTAAACCCCCAGCCTTAGAGCTGGTGGCGTGAGAATTACGGGTCCCTCAAAATGTTAAACACAGAATTACCATATGGTCCAGAAACTCCACTTCTAAATATACACCCCAAAGAACTGAAGATAGCAACTTGAAGAAAAACATGAACACACGTGTTCACAGTAGCACCATTCACAGTCACCAAAAGGTGGAAACAACCCAGGGGGCACCTATGGATGAGCAGATGAGCACCAGGAGGTCTGTCTAGGCCATGGACTATTATTCACCATGAAAAGGGAAGAAAGAAGCACTGATACCGCATGCATGAACCTAAAGACATCATAAGTGCAGGAATCCAGACATAAAGGGTCACCTATTGTAAGACTCTGCTTATGTCTGAGACTCCGAGGATAGGTAAATCCAGGGATGTCCCTGGTGGTACAGTAGTTAAGAACCTGCCTGCCGATGCTGGGGACACGAGTTCGATCCCCGGTCCCGGAAGATCCTACAGAACCACTGAGGAGCAACTAAGCCCTTGAGCCACAACTATTGAACCCATGCTCCACAACAAGAAAAGCTGCTGAAATGAGAAGCCTCCACCCGGCAACTAGGGAGTAGTCCCCACACTCCGAGACTAGAGAAAAAGCCGGCACAAAGCAATGAAGACTCTGCTCAGCCCAAAACAAAAATAATAATTAAAAAAAAAAACAAAATTAGTGAGCAGGTCTGAAATTTGTGTTAGAAGGGCAATTTAATAATAGTGGAGAAGGCAATGGCAACCCACTCCAGTACTCTTGCCCGGAAAATCCCATGGACGGAGGAGCCTGGTGGGCTATAGTCCATGGGGTCGCAAAGAGTTGGACACGACTGAGCGACTTCCCTCCCCTAACTCTGAAGTCACTGAGTCTCTGCCTGTCCACCACAGCCCTTGTTTGGCTCTGGAATCGAAGACACACCCCACTTCTGGCCTCCGCTTCCTTGTGTGTAAAACGTGGGTGTTGGATCATGTCGTTTCTAAGGCCCCTTCTGACTCTGAGAAGCATCTGGGGCGCAGTTTATGGAGAATTCCTTGCAGCGATGCTCCTGGCCCCCACTCCTACCCCAGCAGTGGCACCAGCTTCCCCTCCACCGGGCCGCCCTCCCTCTCAATCCCGTCTGAAATCTGCTGCACATATGGAAAAGGGATGGGTGGCCCAAGGAATCCCGGGCTGGAGGGGTAGCTTTCTGAGCACCAGCCCACCCCGAGGCTTGGGACCAGGACAGGGCTGGAGAAATCCCAACTCTGAATGGAAAACAGGCTTCTTGCCAGGCACCCCTGGCCCCTGAAATCCTTGTCTTTTTGGCCCCACCACGCGGCATGTGGGATCTCAGCTCCCTGACCAGGGACTGAACCCATGCCCTGTGAAGTGGAAACACAGAGTCTTAACCTCTGGGCCGCCAGGGAAGTCCCCACTTAATGTAATTCTTGAGATCAATTTGCTTTTTAAACTTTCCTATTTAAAATTACCTTCCTACAGCTGGTGGTGGAGAAGACTCTTGAGAGTCCCTTGGACTGCAAGGAGATCAAACATTCACTCCTAAAGGAAATCAACCTTGAATATTCACTGGAAGTACTGATGCTAAAGCTCCAATACGTTGGCCATCTGATGCCAAGAGCTGACTCATTGGAAAAGACCCTGTTCTGGGAAAGATAACGGGCAGGAGAAGGGGGTGACAGAGGATGGGATGGTTAGATGGTATCACTGACAGTTATTTGTACTCAGACTCGTTTGAGACCCTCTATTACTTCCTGGCCCTTTCGGACCGTTCGAAGTCAGGTACCCCAGCGTTTCTCAGCCTGTCTTGACTTGCAGACTAGTTGTTGTCGGGGATGATTAGTGACGGGTCGTAGGAAGGGAGTTTCAAAGTAAACGACGTTTATTTTCACTAACCCCTTTCTTGCATTATTTTAGTTCCGTCCAACAGTTTAATTTTCGACCTACGCCAACTGACGGGTTCCAAAGGTCGGAGACGACCCGGGGTAGAAGACGTCTCCCAGGGTGGAAGAACGATTCTACCCTCTGCTCGTCGAGAGTCTGTCCACAATTTTCGCCCGATCGTAGTCTGTCCTTGAAAAGAGGAACGGTACTACTCTTGGTTTTCTCTTTAAAGTTAGTTAGTTATTTGATTTCTCTTATCCTTGGTAGTCTCGCGTGCCATCCACCCCCCACTGGAAACAAAGTCTGTGCACCTCGGGGATGTTTCTTAGACAAAGAGTCACTCGCAAAGTCAGTTTTGTTCAACTTTGGGACCAGAGTGGTCTATGACCTCAGGAACCCAAAGGTGGGTGACGAGGGATAGGGCCAAAGAAATTAATTTTACGATTAATCAAGAGAGACGACGGAGAATAGAAGGACCACGTAAACCTCCCACCCGACCCGTCTTCGTTACAAATTTAGTTATCCCGCTCTCCTTAAGTCCACTTTCCCGTTTTTTTTGTTGTTGTTTTGAAGTGATTTTTTTTCTATGAAAAAAAGTTGTAGAGAATAAAAAGACAGACACAGATGCTGGGAAAGATTGAGGGCAGGAGAAGCTGGAGGGGAGGGGGACAGAGGATGAGATGGGTGGATGGCATCATCAAGTCAACGGACATGAGTTTGAGCCAACTCTGGGAGACAGTGAAGGACAGGGAAGACAGGTATGCTGCCATCCATGGGGCTGCAAAGAGTTCGACTTAGCAACTGAACAACAATCACAGTGTTGCTTGCCGCTTATGGCTCACCTATTGCGTGCATTGTACCTTCTGTGTGACATTTTGTGTCTGCCTCGGGTGACAGCCTCAGAGGTGAATGAGTCCCCACAGTCTTGGGGCTCAAAAGCCAGTGATTCTTACCCTCGCTGCCAGTGAGAATCGGGGGAGCTCTCCATCTATGACACCCCCTCCCTCCGGGGACACCCATGAGTGTGACCTGGGACTGGTGCGCCCGAGGCAGGGTTACAGCTGCCTTTCTAAGGGGTAGACGGTGGGCCCTGACTTGACCCAGGTCTGCACTGCCCCCAAATCCTTGGAAATAGCTTTGAAAGTCAAACATTCCAAAGATGAAAAAGAAGAGAAAATAATGAAGACCAAGGTGGCCCTTTGGGGAGCTGGAGTGCTTGATGTGAAACCAGCCTCTTTTGCCTGCTGTGTGACCTTGAGCACCTTAAGTAACCTCTCTGGGTTTCAGCTTCCTCCTCTGTAAAATGAGGACAATCCCAATTGCACCTGACTCATGGCCTAGCTTCGGGTGAACAGCTACCCCGAGCCCCAGTGCCGCGCCGCAAACAATCATGGAATACATACTAAACGCTCCAAAACCATCTGATGAAGACGGACTCATCTCTCTACCATTTGCATGTGTCACTGGCTGGAGACGGAACCCCTGGACTTCTCTGAGGTCCCCCCCAAATACTCTCTCTCNAGCCCCAGTGCCGCGCCGCAAACAATCATGGAATACATACTAAACGCTCCAAAACCATCTGATGAAGACGGACTCATCTCTCTACCATTTGCATGTGTCACTGGCTGGAGACGGAACCCCTGGACTTCTCTGAGGTCCCCCCCAAATACTCTCTCTCATTCTTCTGTCTGCTCTTGGAACGGAGACAGAAATGCTGGCAGAGGCTGGGGACATTCCTTTCCCTGTCTGCAGCCCCAACTGTCGGCTTTTCTGCAGACTCAGTGGGACACAATGATGGGCTCAAGCCAAGTGGGCCTCCATTGTCAAGGCCAGGGGTCGCCATGGCAACCAATAAAGCCAGAGGCTTGGCCATTGCAGATGGCTAACAGGGCCCCATTCAAGGGCCTGTGATGATGGCCTTGGGACAGAAGGTTTTATCTCGGACCTGGGTTCCCTCCTCCAGGCCCCCTCCCCACCCCAGCTTTCTCTGCAAAACAGACCCCGGCCCTTCCTCTTTGCATTCATGAATTCATGATTCCCTATAATCTGCTGGTGAAACACCATTCAATCATCACTGACTTGTATAAGGAGAGAGGAATACTGTTCTTAGAAACGGGCAAGTATTAACTCCTAAGACAGACCGAGGATGCAGTTGAGAAAATAACATCAGCCAGAAACTGGGCTCAAATGTGTCATCTAGTAGCTCAATGACTGCAAGTTGCTCAGTTCAGTAATTCCTTAGTGGTCCGCACTCTCCCTGCTGATGGCCCAGGTAAGGACCCAGATTCAATCCCTTGTTGGGGAACTAAGATTCCACAAGCTGTATGGCATGGCCAAAAAAAAAGATTGCTCAGCTCACCAGGGCCTCAGTTTCCTCATCTATGAAATGGGAAGAATTAAACCTACCCACACAGTCACGAGGCACAGAATTTGGCCAACTGAAGCCTGCACACAGGATGTAGAAGAGACTGCTCCTCGCAGGCCGCGTTCTCAGTTACCAAAGAAACCTCTACCTTGTAGGGAAGGCATTTCTTCTGCAGTCTAACATCCTGGGAGGGACCATTTGCGCGTGCAATTCTGTGGCTCTGTTCGAGCCTGAAGATCTAGCTTCCACGAGACAGAAGCTGGTCTGCCTCAGTCTCTCCATGCTTAGGTTTCTGTCTCCCAGCTCACCTGCCCACACTGCCCCAGCCCCCTAGGCTCTGTCAGGAAGAACGTGTGTGTGCGTGCTCAGTCACAAAGTCCTGTCCAGCTCTTTGCGACCATATGGACTACAGCCTGTCAGGCTCCCCTGTCCGTGGCATTTTCTGGGTAAGCACGCTAGAGTGGGTTGCCATGCCCTCCTCCAGGGGATCTTCCCAATCCAGGGATCGAATCTGTGTCTCCTGCACTGGCAGGCGGATTCTTTACCATGGAGCCTCCTGGGAAGCCCCGTCAGGAAGAATAAGGTGCCTAAGGTGAACTTAAATCCCTCACACAGGCAGCATGGCCATGGCGTCTCTAGAATAAAGGAGAAAATAACAGACACGGCTTTGAATCCAAGCCCTGAATGGGAGAGGCAGAGGCTTCGTTCTGGAGGCAGGACATAAGCGGAAAGACACGTCCTGGAAGTGCTGGGTGAGTTTCGGATTTCTGACCCCACGAGGGAGCGGGAGTGAGAGAACAGAATCTGGGTTGGGAAAGATGCTGTGCCAACGCTGAACAAGCTGACCTGGGCCAGCGGACTGGAGTCTGTTTGCTCAGTTTCATGAATGTTTACCAGGTGTCGGTCCAGTGAGCACATGCTCTGCTCTGCCCCTGGGGACCCAGCGTTCCTGCGAGAGGTGGGGGGGCTGGAGGGGACAGGAAAAACCAGCAGATAAGGCCCGCGTGATGAAAAGAGACACGTTTCCTGTTCAGAGAAACCAAATCATTTTAAGGACTCCAGGAACTGCTGAGGGTGCAAATACCACAGCATGTTACAAACGAGCCATTTATTTTCTCCCCAGTCTGCACCAAGGGCGACTTGGAAACACTCTTTTGGTGATAGGAGTTACCACCTATGCCTGACAGTATTCCTACAATCCCCTGGAAATGCCTTAGCTTCAGAAATTCAAAGTATCTGATGGAGGGTCTGCTATGATTCAGCGAACAAATGCCTGCGGTGCCAAACGTGACCCACACTATCTCATCTGCTCCCCAAAATGCAAATTCTACTCTTCCCATTTTTCAGGTGAGGGGACTGGCTCAGAGAGGTTCAGACACTTGCACAAGGACACACAGCCAGAGACCGTGGAGCTGGGTTGGAACCAGGGCCCTGTGGGCTTGAAGACCAAGATCTGGGAATATCACCAGATTGGTGGTTGTGGTCCTTACCCAGAAACCTCATCAATCAACTGAGACCAACAAACACTTCCTTTACAGGGACAAAAATACTTAACAGCTATCACTGTCTGCAGTCTTCCTGAAGATCTTCATCTTTTTTTGTTTGGGCTTTTTTTTTTTTTTTTTTGGCTGCAGCATGTGGACACAGTTCCCTGACCAGGGATCAAACCCACACCCCTGGCACTGGAAGCATGGAGTCTCAACCACTGGACTGCCGGGGAAGTTCCAAGAAAGTCTTCATCTTTTGGCCTCACATTCATTTCCAACCTCAGCTCACACTTGGCACCTTCCCTACATCCCAATTCCTATCCCACCTTCCCTTTCAGGGTGCAGAGGTCTGAATTCCATGAGGCACTCTATCCTGTCCTAAGGTACTAAGGTCCTTGGTGTGCAAGAAGCAACATCTCTGTGACTCTACAGCACTCAGGACAGCTCCAGGTAACAGAATGCTTCCTGCACATTTCAAACATCAGTATACGAGGGATTTCCCTGGTGCTCCAGTGTAAGACTTCACACTGCCAATGCAGGGGGCATGGCTTCAATCCTTGGTCTGGAGACTTAAGATCCCACATGCCATGTGGAATGGCCAAAAGATAAAATTAAAAAAAAAAAAATCAATATATGACCAAGAGTTTGCCTACCTTTTCTTGCTTCCTAATTCTTCTAGCCTATGCTTTCAAAATTTTGGTGCAGGAGAGACAGTGAAGAGGAGGGGAGATCCAAGGACAGCGTCATGAAAAAGCCCCTGATGCATCTTCTTCTGAACCAAGCAAGCTGTTGACTGGCACAATGGCCGTCAATCACGTGACCCTGGCCAAAACCTGGGGCCTTCTGGATGACACATGTGTAGTGATTTCCAAGATCTTCATGCCAGTCTTATCCACCTCCCGCCATGCCCCCTGCAGTCCGGCAGCATCTGAGACCTCAAATGTAGCCTGTCTGTTTAGGGAGGCTTCCCAAGGTACCAGAAGGCAGGTGGCTGAAGCTCTTAATCCTACAGCTTGCAATGCCTTGTTTAGCTTTTTTATTGAAAGGAGTGGGACCCTGAAGACAAAATAGAGCGCCAAAGAAAGGGCTGGGACCTGAACCTGAGGAGGAAGGCTGATCCCAGCTGCTGGTGATTATCAGTGTGCAAAGTAGAGTGTCAAGCAACTGCAAAACATCAATCTCCTCTCCTGTCTTTTGTCCACACAGAGCCAGATATTCAGAGTAAATAAAACTGGGATGGGGACTTCCTTGGTGGTCCGTTGGTTAAGACTGTGAGCGTCCACTGCAGGGGGCCTGGGCTCTATGCTGGCTGGGGAACTAAGATACCGGATGCTGCATGCGTGCATGCTCAGTTGCTCAGTCGTGTCTGACTCTGCGACCCCATGGACTGTAGCCCACCAGGCTCCTCTGTCCATGGGATTCTCTAAGCAAAAATACTGGAGTGGGTTGCCATGCCCTCCTCTAAGGGACCTTCCTGACGCAGGGATTGAACCTGAGTCTCCTACAACTCCTGCACTGCAGGTGGATTCTTTGCTGCTGAGCTACTGAGGTAGCCTTGTATACCTCGTGGCATACCTCCCCC
>SJYX01021832.1:250576-262866 GCA_006410675.1 Oreotragus oreotragus | reverse complement strand
GCCCCCACAGTCCACTCCTAGGATGACTTTTCAGGTGTGTGAACATCTGGTTCACAAAACCGAAAGGCCACGAGGGAATGGATAAACACTCCTGATCGAGATTCTTTCTAGATCACCCTGCGGAGCTGCCCCTAAAACATCAAGCGGTGAGAGCGACACCCAACAGACGAAACACAGGCGCCTGCTTCCAGCCTTGGGGATGGACTTTGAAGACGCCGGTGAGCTCATGGGCTTACGAGGTCTGACTAAACTGGTGTGTATTTCCCTGGAGGTCTTTACAGCATACCTGAGAAACTGGTTCACAGGAGAGTTGTGGAGGGCAGTTCTGCTGGGAAGAGGTGGCATACGATAGCCTCTTACCACACCCCCAACCCCAGCCCGATATCTCTGCAGAGACTGCCAGGGTCTAGAAAGCAAGCCAGGCCTGGGTATGGAAGAGAAAGACCCCTCTAGGATTATCCATTACTGGCTGAGGCAAGGACGCCAGGTTTACAAGAGTAATAGGAATAGCGACAACAATATTTAGGAATCACGTGTGTGTGTGTGTGTGTGTGTGTGTGTGTGTTAGTTGCTCAGTCGTGTCTGACTCTTTGTGACCCCATGGACAGTAACCGGCCAGGCTCCTTTGTCCATGGGACTCTCCAGGCAAGACTACTGGAGTGGGTTGCTATTCTGTTCTCCAGGGGATCTTCTTGACCCAGGGATCAAACCCAGGTCTCCTGCACTGCAGGCAGATTCTTTACCATTTGAGCCACCAGGGATCACTTGCTTTGGGTCAAACCCTGTTTCAAGCTTTTACATATACTGCTACTGCTAAGTCACTTCAGTCGTGTCTGACTCTGTGCGACCCCATAGATGGTAGTCCACCAGGCTCCCTCGTCCCTGGGCTTCTCCAGGCAAGAACACCGGAGTGTGTTGCCATTTCCTTCTCCAATGCATGAAAGTGAAAAGTGAAAGTGAAGTCGCTCAGTCATGTCCGACCCTCAGCAACCCCATAGACTACAGCCTTCCAGGCTCCTCCATCCATGGGATTTTTCAGGCAAGAGCACTGGAGTGGGGTGCCATTGCCTTCTCTGTTACATATACTAGGGCTTTTAATTTTTAGAATGGCTCTCTGTAGCAGTTACAATTATCATCCTCTCTTACCAAAAAAGAAAAGGGAGCACAGAGAGGTTAAGTGACTTGCCCCCAAACACAGAACCACTAAGTAGATGAGCCAGGCTACAAGCCCAGGCTGGCTCTTGATCCAGCGCTCGTAACCGCTACACCAGAGTGAAGATGTGAGCTTCCTCAGATTCAGACTGGAAGTGGGCAAGACTTCCCTTCGTAACTTCCCCAGAAGGGAGGCCGTAGAGCAGTGGCTTTGTGTGGATTTTGGCTGGGGCTGGAATCTGGCTTTCTCTCTGTTTTCTCAACTGGAAAATGGGTATGACAGAACTCCCCCAACCTGGGGCTTCTCTGAGCATTACGTAAGGCCGTCCACGGACTGAGCTAGGCAGAATGTTCAGCACGTGGTGGGGCTTCAAACCGTCTCAAACCTACACAAAAGTTGTGAGTTGCTCAACAATCACCTGTAATCGCAGAATCACCAACTGTTAACACTGAGCCACATATGTACCTATCCCATCTATCAATCAATGTACTGATTCTCTCTCTTCTGAATTCTTTGAGAGGTACCTGCAGACTCTGTGATATTTCATCCCTAAATCCTCCAGCCTGTACATTCTGAAAACGAGACCTTGTCTCCTAGAACTTCACTACAAATGATCTGAGACACAACATACTGTTACCTTCAGGAAATTCACCACTGACATAATTTGTGGCTGTTTAGCCGCTAAGTTGTGTCCAACTCTTTCGAAACCCCATGGACTGTAGCCCGCCAGGCTCCTCTGTCCATGGGATTTCCCAGGCAAGAATACTGGAGCGGGTTGTCATTTCCTTCTCCAGGGGACCTTCCCAATCCAGGGATAGAACCTGTGTCTTCTGAACTGGCCAGGCGGAATCTTTACATAATAGTATCAAATATTTTCTGTATTCAAATTTCCCCATTTGTCCCCAAAACACCTCTGGTGGCTCTTTCTATTTTTCAAACTCTCCCTGGGAACCACTCATCACGGCGCTCACGAGCAAGGCTCTTTCATCTCTCTCGCCCTCATTTTTTTCTTTTGTTTCATCTCTTTTTAACCTGGGACCATTTCTCAGCCATTTTGCCTTTCATGCCACTGATATTTTAAGAGTCCAGGCTGGTCACTTTGAGTGTGTTCATATTTTTCTGACTCCTTGGAAAATTAACTGTAGCTCATGGGTAAATGCACAAAGCAGTCTAACAGGGTACCTGATACCAGAGGTGCAGGGGACTTAGGGGCCTGCAGAGGAAGACGTAGGGCATCAGGTCTACCTGGGTCTAAGAGGTTCCCAGAAGCAGCGACAGAGGATGTTTAAAGGTGATCAGAACTTTGGCGGGTGGGCCAGGGTGGCAGGGCCTCTGCAGACAGAGGCTGTGGCGTAGGGAATGAGGGCAGCAACTTAGAATCACAAATAGCAGCGAGGTCTCGAGGGCGAGGTGCTGAATAAGCAGGGTCCATTCCTACGTGAACTGGAACCTTCCTGAGGCTGGTCCTTGTCTTTGGATCTGTTCTTTCCTTCAAGATGCCAAGGGCACTTGCTCAGCCCACCAGCAGTGTTCACCCGCAGATACTGGCCGCCAAGCCTCCCAAACATTTAGGAATGGAGAAGCACAAAGAATTCCCTTCCAGGGGGCGATGTGGCCGCCTGTCCTCACGCACCAACTGCTCTATCTTAAACAGCAAGTTGCCAGGGTTCCCACATCTTGCCCTGGAAATCAAATCTCCCTTTCTCAACCTGCTTGCCTCTTGAGGCCTGGGCTGCTTCGGTCAAAAAAATACAAAAGGAACTTCTAATCGACCACAGAAATAAACACTATGAGCATGTTCCAGCCAAAGTTTCCTACATCTCCTTGTCATAAGCCCCCCATATGTCAAGCAAATCCCTCTTGTCTTGTGGAGGAAGAAAGCAAAATGTACCCTGAAGGGACCCCCTGAGCCTTCAAGTTTCAAAGAGGAAGTTGTGCGTGTGTGTGTGTGTTTATGTATGTGTATGTGTATGTGTGTGTGTGCCTATGTGCTGTTTTAGCCCTTATGACAAAACGGAAGGATCTCTTTGGGGGGCTTGAGTAAAAATGCCCTTTCAAGGTGACCCTCACTTCATTTTCTAGGGCCAGAAGGAATATGCATTCAGAAGTGGTTCTGCCAGCCTACTGATGCAAATTCAATTCCTTACTTAGTATTTTAATATCCATCTTTATCTTATTATCATTTGAAAGGGGCTCATACATCAAAAAAAAAAGTCAACTATACTTCAATAAAAAATTAAAATAGGAGGGCTCATCCTGCCATGTACTCTTGGTAAAATATCCTTGAAAAATCTGTCATGCAGGTCTGTGTGTCCTTCAGATAGAAAGTCACCCACAGACACACTTGCACATGTGCCGCGGGGTACACACTTACATACCCGCTACCACAGATAACAGTGACACACCTCCATATGTCAGCAGATACGTGCAATATATGCAAATACATGCACACACACACACGCACACACACACGTCTGCACTCACAGTGCCCGGTCGTCAGGGTCCTGCAGCAAGCCCAGCTCTTGCCTGCTTACAATGCCTCCTCTATGCCATCCTGCAGAGTTTCAGGGACGCGGCCGGCTGGTTCGTCCTAAGAGGCGCCGCTGGGTACCAGTTCCCCTCCTTGGGAGGATGCTCTAGACTCCCAGGCTGTCCCCAGAACATTGGCTCAGATACTGGAGGGGGAACAGGGCTCCTCTGAAGCAAAGCAGCTTTGGAAAAGGATGCGCTTAGCTGGCTCCTAGCAAGCGCTTAGAGGAGAGAGATGCGGAGAAGGTGAGGAGGAGGGAAGGGAGAGAGAGCGTGAGGTGGAAAGATGGATTCAGAGAGAGAGAAAGATTTCCGGACAGAAGCAGAAAGGAAAAGATCCACACGAATCACCAGATGTGTATAAGAGACAGCCCCCCACCCACCCCCGGCCCCCACAGTCCACTCCTAGGATGACTTTTCAGGTGTGTGAACATCTGGTTCACAAAACCGAAAGGCCACGAGGGAATGGATAAACACTCCTGATCGAGATTCTTTCTAGATCACCCTGCGGAGCTGCCCCTAAAACATCAAGCGGTGAGAGCGACACCCAACAGACGAAACACAGGCGCCTCCTTCCAGCCTTGGGGATGGACTTTGAAGATGCCGGTGAGCTCATGGGCTTACGAGCTCTGACTAAACTGGTGTGTATTTCCCTGGAGGTCTTTACAGCATACCTGAGAAACTGGCTCACAGGAGAGTTGTGGAGGGCAGTTCTGCTGGGAAGAGGTGGCATACGATAGCCTCTTACCACATCCCTCAACCCCAGCCCGATATCTCTGCAGAGACTGCCAGGGTCTAGAAAGCAAGCCAGGCCTGGGTATGGAAGAGAAAGACCCCTCTAGGATTATCCATTACTGGCTGAGGCAAGGACGCCAGGTTTACAAGAGTAATAGGAATAGCGACAACAATATTTAGGAATCACGTGTGTGTGTGTGTGTGTGTGTGTGTGTGTTAGTTGCTCAGTCGTGTCTGACTCTTTGTGACCCCATGGACAGTAACCGGCCAGGCTCCTTTGTCCATGGGACTCTCCAGGCAAGACTACTGGAGTGGGTTGCTATTCTGTTCTCCAGGGGATCTTCTTGACCCAGGGATCAAACCCAGGTCTCCTGCACTGCAGGCAGATTCTTTACCATTTGAGCCACCAGGGATCACTTGCTTTGGGTCAAACCCTGTTTCAAGCTTTTACATATACTGCTACTGCTAAGTCACTTCAGTCGTGTCTGACTCTGTGCGACCCCATAGATGGTAGTCCACCAGGCTCCCTCATCCCTGGGATTCTCCAGGCAAGAACACCGGAGTGTGTTGCCATTTCCTTCTCCAATGCATGAAAGTGAAAAGTGAAAGTGAAGTCGCTCAGTCATGTCCGACCCTCAGCAACCCCATAGACTACAGCCTTCCAGGCTCCTCCATCCATGGGATTTTTCAGGCAAGAGCACTGGAGTGGGGTGCCATTGCCTTCTCTGTTACATATACTAGGGCTTTTAATTTTTAGAATGGCTCTCTGTAGCAGTTACAATTATCATCCTCTCTTACCAAAAAAGAAAAGGGAGCACAGAGAGGTTAAGTGACTTGCCCCCAAACACAGAACCACTAAGTAGATGAGCCAGGCTACAAGCCCAGGCTGGCTCTTGATCCAGCGCTCGTAACCGCTACACCAGAGTGAAGATGTGAGCTTCCTCAGATTCAGACTGGAAGTGGGCAAGACTTCCCTTCGTAACTTCCCCAGAAGGGAGGCCGTAGAGCAGTGGCTTTGTGTGGATTTTGGCTGGGGCTGGAATCTGGCTTTCTCTCTGTTTTCTCAACTGGAAAATGGGTATGACAGAACTCCCCCAACCTGGGGCTTCTCTGAGCATTACGTAAGGCCGTCCACGGACTGAGCTAGGCAGAATGTCCAGCACGTGGTGGGGCTTCAAACCGTCTCAAACCTACACAAAAGTTGTGAGTTGCTCAACAATCACCTGTAATCGCAGAATCACCAACTGTTAACACTGAGCCACATATGTACCTATCCCATCTATCAATCAATGTACTGATTCTCTCTCTTCTGAATTCTTTGAGAGGTACCTGCAGACTCTGTGATATTTCATCCCTAAATCCTCCAGCCTGTACATTCTGAAAACGAGACCTTGTCTCCTAGAACTTCACTACAAATGATCTGAGACACAACATACTGTTACCTTCAGGAAATTCACCACTGACATAATTTGTGGCTGTTTAGCCGCTAAGTTGTGTCCAACTCTTTCGAAACCCCATGGACTGTAGCCCGCCAGGCTCCTCTGTCCATGGGATTTCCCAGGCAAGAATACTGGAGCGGGTTGTCATTTCCTTCTCCAGGGGACCTTCCCAATCCAGGGATAGAACCTGTGTCTTCTGAACTGGCCAGGCGGAATCTTTACATAATAGTATCAAATATTTTCTGTATTCAAATTTCCCCATTTGTCCCCAAAACACCTCTGGTGGCTCTTTCTATTTTTCAAACTCTCCCTGGGAACCACTCATCACGGCGCTCACGAGCAAGGCTCTTTCATCTCTCTCGCCCTCATTTTTTTCTTTTGTTTCATCTCTTTTTAACCTGGGACCATTTCTCAGCCATTTTGCCTTTCATGCCACTGATATTTTAAGAGTCCAGGCTGGTCACTTTGAGTGTGTTCATATTTTTCTGACTCCTTGGAAAATTAACTGTAGCTCATGGGTAAATGCACAAAGCAGTCTAACAGGGTACCTGATACCAGAGGTGCAGGGGACTTAGGGGCCTGCAGAGGAAGACGTAGGGCATCAGGTCTACCTGGGTCTAAGAGGTTCCCAGAAGCAGCGACAGAGGATGTTTAAAGGTGATCAGAACTTTGGCGGGTGGGCCAGGGTGGCAGGGCCTCTGCAGACAGAGGCTGTGGCGTAGGGAATGAGGGCAGCAACTTAGAATCACAAATAGCAGCGAGGTCTCGAGGGCGAGGTGCTGAATAAGCAGGGTCCATTCCTACGTGAACTGGAACCTTCCTGAGGCTGGTCCTTGTCTTTGGATCTGTTCTTTCCTTCAAGATGCCAAGGGCACTTGCTCAGCCCACCAGCAGTGTTCACCCGCAGATACTGGCCGCCAAGCCTCCCAAACATTTAGGAATGGAGAAGCACAAAGAATTCCCTTCCAGGGGGCGATGTGGCCGCCTGTCCTCACGCACCAACTGCTCTATCTTAAACAGCAAGTTGCCAGGGTTCCCACATCTTGCCCTGGAAATCAAATCTCCCTTTCTCAACCTGCTTGCCTCTTGAGGCCTGGGCTGCTTCGGTCAAAAAAATACAAAAGGAACTTCTAATCGACCACAGAAATAAACACTATGAGCATGTTCCAGCCAAAGTTTCCTACATCTCCTTGTCATAAGCCCCCCATATGTCAAGCAAATCCCTCTTGTCTTGTGGAGGAAGAAAGCAAAATGTACCCTGAAGGGACCCCCTGAGCCTTCAAGTTTCAAAGAGGAAGTTGTGCGTGTGTGTGTGTGTTTATGTATGTGTATGTGTATGTGTGTGTGTGCCTATGTGCTGTTTTAGCCCTTATGACAAAACGGAAGGATCTCTTTGGGGGGCTTGAGTAAAAATGCCCTTTCAAGGTGACCCTCACTTCATTTTCTAGGGCCAGAAGGAATATGCATTCAGAAGTGGTTCTGCCAGCCTACTGATGCAAATTCAATTCCTTACTTAGTATTTTAATATCCATCTTTATCTTATTATCATTTGAAAGGGGCTCATACATCAAAAAAAAAAGTCAACTATACTTCAATAAAAAATTAAAATAGGAGGGCTCATCCTGCCATGTACTCTTGGTAAAATATCCTTGAAAAATCTGTCATGCAGGTCTGTGTGTCCTTCAGATAGAAAGTCACCCACAGACACACTTGCACATGTGCCGCGGGGTACACACTTACATACCCGCTACCACAGATAACAGTGACACACCTCCATATGTCAGCAGATACGTGCAATATATGCAAATACATGCACACACACACACGCACACACACACGTCTGCACTCACAGTGCCCGGTCGTCAGGGTCCTGCAGCAAGCCCAGCTCTTGCCTGCTTACAATGCCTCCTCTATGCCATCCTGCAGAGTTTCAGGGACGCGGCCGGCTGGTTCGTCCTAAGAGGCGCCGCTGGGTACCAGTTCCCCTCCTTGGGAGGATGCTCTAGACTCCCAGGCTGTCCCCAGAACATTGGCTCAGATACTGGAGGGGGAACAGGGCTCCTCCGAAGCAAAGCAGCTTTGGAAAAGGATGCGCTTAGCTGGCTCCTAGCAAGCGCTTAGAGGAGAGAGATGCGGAGAAGGTGAGGAGGAGGGAAGGGAGAGAGAGCGTGAGGTGGAAAGATGGATTCAGAGAGAGAGAAAGATTTCCGGACAGAAGCAGAAAGGAAAAGATCCACACGAATCACCTGCTCTGGGACTTTCTGAAATAGGCTGTTTTTGTCCCCTTGACCCCTTCCAGGAGCCTCTCTCTTGATTTTTCTCTAGCCAGCTCAGGAATTCCTGAAGCTACAAAGCACAGACCCACGGCTGCGGAAGACTGAATGGCTCCCCCTGGACGGTGGTGGCAGAACCAGCCTCTGTCACAGCCCTGAGGGGCTCTGAGGGGTGCCAGGCCATCTCCAAGGCCTCCGGGGCCAGGGGGAGGGGCGGCTGTCCGGGTCCTTACAGTCCATCTGACCCCCCTCTGTGGGAGGGGGTCTGAGGGATTACTCTAGCCTCCCCATTACAGCCCAAGTTGGGGTCAGTGCCTATCCATGGCGGGGCCCAGAAGAGGGCGTGGCAATGGTCACAAGATGGGGAGGTTGAGTGGGGGGAGCCCAGAGCTTTCCATCACATGCTGCTCATCAGTTGCCATGACGACGGCAAGGAGGTGGGGTCGCCCAGACCGCAGGATGCAAGAGAGACGGGTTGGTTCTAAATTACCGTGACAGCGCTTCAGTTGAGCTATTACGCGGTTGCCATGACAACCAATGCGCTCAAATCGCAGAGGAAATCTATAATTATTACAAGCCAGATACCGCCGAACTTGGGGCAGTAATCAGCACGTTGGGGCAATTCAACCTGAACTTTGGGGGTGGCGTGGGGGACAATAACCCCCGCCCCCAGCCCCCAATTCTGGGAAGAATAAGGCCAGAGGAGTCTCAGCAAGGCAGATCTGTTGATGACACAGAAAGGAAACCTGGAAGGATCTTTTGGCAAAATGAGGAGTAAACACTCGGTGAAACGACACGAAAATGTCAACATTTGACCACTGGAAAACATTTCCCCTGAATTTATTATGGAAATTCCCAACATACAGTAAAGATGAATTTGACACTGAATACCTGTCCACCCACAGCCTGGCTTCTGCTCTTAACGTTTTTACCATAATCACTTCATCACAGCATCTACCCTTCTCTCCATCCATTAAGCCTCCTGATTTGTTGATGCATTTCAAAGTAAACTGCAGACATCAGTACCCTTCCCCCTCAAGTGCTTCAGCCTGCAAAAAATTTAATATTTGATCATTTTTAGCAACCAAAACAGCAATTCCACCTGACTGAATCTAAATAGAATAAAATCTAGATTTCTGTCTGTCATCTAGCTGTCCATCCATCCATCCACCTATCCAACTTATCCTTCATCCATCCACCTATCTATCTTATCCTTCATCCATCCACCCACCCAGTCTCCCACTCATCCTTCTATTCATCCATCCATCCACTCATTTATCCATCCATCCTCCCACCCATCATCCATCTATTCACCCATCTATCTATTCATCCATCCATCCATCCAGTCTCTCACTCATCCATTCATCCATCCACCCCACTCAGTCTCCCACTCATCCTTCTATCCATCCATCCATCCATCCACTCATCCATCCATCCATCCATCTATTCACCCATCTGTCTAAACATCTATTCACACATCTATCTATTCTTCCATCCATCCACCCACCCAGTCTCCCACTCATTCATCCATCCATCTAGTCACTCATCTATCTTTTCTTTTTAAAGGTTTCAAAGTTTTACTGAGAAATAACTGACATACATCACTAAGTTTAAGGTATACAGCATGATGGTTTGATTTACATATATTGTAAAATAATCACCACAGTAAGTTTAGTTATCATCTATCATCTCACATAGATACAATAAAAATTTTCCTTAGGATGAGAACTCTTGGGGTCTGCTATCTTTCCTGTATATTGTACAGCAGTGTAAACTACAGTCATCCTTGTACATTTCATCCCTAGTATTTATTTATCTTATAATTGGAAGTTCATAACTTTCGGCTGCCTTCTTTCAATTTTCCCTTCCTGTAGCCCATACCTCTGGCAACCACAAGTCTGAGCTTTTTTCCTATGAGTTTTGTGGGTACTTTTGTTTTAGATTCCACATATAAGTGAGATCACACAGTATTTGCGTTTCTCTGTTTGACTTACTCACTTAGCAACATGCTTTCAAGGTCCATCTAGGAGAAAAATATTTGTATAATACCTAATCAACAAGTTTCACAGGAAAAGGAAATAGAAAGACAATGTTCAGATTTAGATATATGTGAGCCTCAACTCAAAACTAGCATCACAGTATTGATTTTGAAAAAAAATATTCAAATGACACCAGAAAATTTCAAAGATCATTACACAAATCAGCTTTTCTACATACTTCCAGTTGCCTTCACCCATCTATCTTTTCTTCCATCCATCCACCCACCCAGTCTCCCACTAATCTACCTATACATCCATCCATCTGTCCACCTATCTTTTCTTACATTCATTCACCCACCCAGTCTCCCACTAATCTACCTAAACCTCCATCCATCTGTCCACCTATCTATCTTTTCTTCCATCCATTCACTCACCCAGTGTCCCCCTCATCCACCCACCCACCCACCCACCCATCCATCCATGCATCCCTGGGAGTGCTCATGTGCGCTCATGGTTTCCACACGATTCCCCATCCCTGAATCTTCCTCCTTGGTCCAACCAGAGTCCTGCACATTAAGCTCGATACATTTCCAGCTAAACACCATCATTTTTTCCCCTTCACCGCTTCTATTCCATTCCCTGTGTTCAGCAAAGCAGCAAGTAGAACCACTGTCTACCCAGTTATTCAAGCTGGAAACCCGCGACACAGCCTTGATCCCTCCCTCCCTCCTCCGCTCAGTACTGCGCCCTGGCACTTCCTCTCCACACCAGCTCCAGCCTCCACCCTCTCCTCTTTCTCCTGTCCCCGTTGTGGTCCCCATCGCGTCTTAGGTGAACGGCTGCCCCAGCCTCCTGACTGCGATCTCACTCTCCCTCTGCTTTCTCCACAATGATTGATCATCATGAACTATCTGATCATGCTGGTGGGGGCACACATTTCTACAAATACCTGGGAGAGCAACTGATCAAAATCTAAGCCAAAGAAGTTGCAAAGGAGCAGAATGGGACATGTCCCGAGTCCCCAGCAGCTCTTAGACTTGGGTTTCACATTGGTTTGAGACTTAAGTGGACCAGTGGGTCTGGGGAACACGGCGTTATGAGCAGTTACAAGTGTCAACACTAGCTCTTCATGAGAAATGCCTCCTTGCTTTGTGAGCCTCCCCAGAAACACATAGCACCCCCACTGCACCCTCAGAGAAGGTCAGCCCTGCAGGGGCTGGTCGGTACTGGATGATGGTCTTTTCCCTGTTTCAGGATGATGGCAGAGTGTGTGTTAGTTGCTCAGGTGTGCCCGACCCTTTGCGACCCCATGGCCTGTAGCCCACCAGGCTCCTCTGTCCATGGGATTCTCCAGGCAACAATACTAGAGTGAGTTGCCATTTCCTTATCTCTTGAGTCTCCTGCATTGACAGGCGGGTTCTTTCACCACTAGTGCCATACATAACCAGAGGGTGAAGCAAAAACAGGAACACACTTCAGAGGTGTGGCAGATTTCAAGGGAGCACAATGGGGTTGACAGGAGGACACCTGGTCTGAGGTCACATTCGGACCTTGCAGGGCCTCTGTGCCTCAGTCTCCCCAGCTCTGCAAGGGGCTGACTATACCTTGCGGGGGGGTTTCTCAAGATCAAAGGTGGTGATAGAGGTGAAAAGCGTATCCTGAAGCTATCTTGCTACACCCAGGGAGTTACCTTCAGATCTACTCAGCCCACTTCTCTGTATTATTTTTAGTTGTTTTAAAATTATTTATTTATGGTTGTGTTGGGTCTTTGTTGCTGTGTGGGCTGCTCTCTAGTGCAGTGTGTGGGTTTCTCATTGCAGTAGCTTCTCTTTTGCAGAGCATATGGGCTCTGGGGTGTGCGAGCTGGCTCCGGGCTCTAGAGCACAGGCTCAGTAACTGTGGTGCCGGGTCTTAGTTGCCTTGCAGCATGTGGGATCTTCCCAGATCAGGGATCGAATCCCTGTCTGCTGCATTGGCAGGTGGATTCTTTACCACTGAGCCACCAGGGAAGCCCCAGCCCACTTCTTTTTAAATTATAGCTGATTTACAACGTTGTGTTAATTTCTGTCGAACACTAAAGAGATTCAATTACACCTATCAGTTCAGGTCAGTCACTCAGTCGTGTCCGACTCTTTGCGACCCCATGAATTGTAGCACTCCAGGCCTCCTTGTCCATCACCAA
>SJYX01021832.1:227341-247279 GCA_006410675.1 Oreotragus oreotragus | reverse complement strand
GGGGAGCCTGGTGGGCTGCCGTCTATGGGGTCACACAGAGTCGGACACGACTGAAGTGACTTAGCAGCATACCTGAATGGTCTAGCGGTTTTCCCTGCTTTCTTCAATTTAAGTCTGAATTTCGTAATAAGGAGTTCATGATCTGAGCCAGTCAGCTCCTGGTCTTGTTTTTGTTGACTGTATAGAGCTTCCCCATCTTTTGCTGCACAGAATATAATCAATCTGATTTCGGTGTTGACCATCTGGTGATGTCCATGTGTAGAGTCTTCTCTTGTGGTGTTGGAAGAGGGTGTTTGCTATGACCAGTGCATTTTCTTGGCAAAACTCTATTAGTCTTTGCCCTGCTTCATTCCGTATTCCAAGGCCAAATTTGCCTGTTACTCAAGGTGTTTCTTGACTTCCTACTTTTGCATTCCAGTCCCCTATAATGAAAAGGACATCTTTTTTGGGTGTTAGTTCTTCATAGAACCGTTCAACTTCAGCTTCTTCAGCATTACTGGTTGGGGCCATTGTAGTTTATCACAGGATACTGAAATAGTCCCCTGTGCTATACAGTAGGAGCTTGTTGCTTATCCATCCTATAAATAATAGTTTACATCTGCTGGGCCTAAACTCCCAATCTTTCCCTCCCCCACGCCCCTCTTCCTTGGCAAGCACATCTGTTCTCTATGTGTCTGAGTCTGTTTCTGTATCACAGATATATTCCTTTGTGTTGCATTTTAGATTCTACATATAAGGGGTATTATACGGTATTTGTCTTTCTCTTTCTGACTTACTTTGCTCAGCATGATAACCTCTAGCTCCATGCATGATGTCACAAACGCGTGATTTCCTTCTTCCTCGTGGCTGAGTAGTGTTCCGTTGTGTCCATCTTCTTGCTCCATTCGCCTGTTGATGGGCCTTTAGGTTGTTTCCCTGTCTTGGCTATTGTGAACAGTGCTGCTCTGAACACTGGGATGCATAGGAGTGGGATTGCTGGATCACGTGGTAACTCTAGTTTTAGGGGTTTTTTTGTTCAGTCGCTCAGTCATGTCTGACTCTTTGCGACCCCATGGACTGCAGCATGCCAGGCTTCCCTATCCTTCACCAACTCCCAGAGCTTGCTCAGACTCATGTCCATTGAGTTGGTGATGCCATCCAACCATCTCATCCTCTGTCATCCCCTTCTCCTCCCGCCTTCAATCTTTCCCAGCATCAGGGTCTTTCTCAATGAGTCAGTTCTTTGCATCAGGTGGCCAAAGTACTGGAGCTTCAGCTTCAGCCTCAGTCCTTCCAGTGAATATTCAGGACTGATTTCCTTTAGGATGAACTGGTTGGATCTCCTTGCAGTCCAAGGGACTCTCAAGAGTCTTCTCCAACACCACAGTTCAAAAGCATCAGCTTTCTTTATAGTCCAAGTCTCACATCCATACATGACTGCTGGAAAAACCATAGCTTTGACTAGATGAACCTTTGTTGGCAAAGTAATGTCTCTGCTTTTTAATATGCTGTCTAGGTTGGTCACAGCTTTTCTTCCAAGGAGCAAGCATCTTTTAATTTCATGGCTGCAGTCACCATCTGCAGTGATTTTGGAGCTCCCCCCCAAAAAAATAAAGTCTCTCACTGTTTCCATTGTTTCCCTATCTTTTGCCATGAAGGGCTGGGACCGGATGCCATGAACTTAGTTTTCTGAATGCTGAGTTTCTTAAGGAACCTTCATACTGTTCTCCATAGCGTGCTCAGGCACTTTTGAATGTGAAACACCCCTAAGCACCTGAAACAAAAGCTGTACTTGTCGCTTCTGTCTGAGCACCTATTTTGTGTCTAGGACTGAGGTAAGCACTTTTCCTATATAATCTCTTTTTAAGCCTCAAAACAACTCCTTCTGTTAGGGATTTTTCCTCCTATTTTGCAGATGTGAAAGAGGCACAGAGAGGTTAACAAGCTTCCCCGATAACATACAGAGGGGTGCTACGTGGGTACCCCCAAATATTTCTGGCTGCCGAGTCCACGATTTTCTCATTCCTTAATCATTCCTACTCTTAAATCAGAACTTTGTGTGTGTGCACGCTCAGTCACTTAGTCGTGTCCGACTCTTTGCTAACCCAGGGACTGTAGCCCACCAAACTCTTCTGTCCATGGGATTCTCCAGGCAAGAATACTGGAGCAGGTTGTCATTTCCTTCTCCAGGGGATCTTCCTGACCCAGGGATCAAACCTGCATCTCTTGTGTCTTCTGCATTGGAGGTGGATTCTCTACCACTGTGCCACCTGGGGAGCCCCATTTAGATCAGTGCAGTTAAAAATAGACACCTGACCTTCGAACAACATGGGAATCATGGTCACCGACCCCCACAGTCCAAAATCTGCGTAGCGCTCTCTCTGCCTCAAAAACAAAAGAACTGATAAACGACTCACCCAGGGGCGGGAAGCTGACATATGTGGACAGAATCAGGATTCAAACCTTAGTTTTTTGTATTCCACATACTGTGAGCTCTAATCCTGCACAAACTCTCCACCACGCTTAGTTAATTCAAAGACCTGTAAAGTGAAAATATAGGTACTGTACTTTTCAAAAGATATTTTTGATGTGGATCATTATTTTAAAGTCATTGTTGAATTTGTTACAATATTGCTTCTGTTTTATATTTTTATTTTTTCACTGCAAGTCATGTAGGATCTTAACTCCCCTGCTGCTGCTGCTGCTGCTGCTGCTGCTGCTGCTGCTAAGTCGCTTCAGTTGTGTCTGACTCTGTGCGACGCCATAGACGGCAGCCCACCAGGCTCCTCCGTCCCTACAAGGGATTGAATCACATCCCCTGCACTGGAAGGCACAGTCTTTAAGCACTGGACTGCCAGGGAAGTCTCTAGGTTCTATATTTATTGAAAACAATCTGTGCAGTTCAATCTGTCGGTCAAGGGTCAATTCTAAATGTGAGTCAGGTATGTAATTTTAAATTTTCTATTAAATCAACTATAATTTAATAAAAATTTAAAAATAAATAAAAAGATATAAATCACTGGGACATTCATAGATCACCTAACATCTAAAATAGGACACGATAAAGACCAGAGCTGATATATGTATAACTGATTCACTTACCCATTGTAAATCAACTGTACTCCAAAAAAAAAAAAAAAGACCTGAGCCATTCTCAAATGACTGAATATCCCTGTTAAAACTTTTTTTCCCCCTACTGAACATGTTACCAAAAAAGGGAAAGAGATGAAATTTTAAAGTTAGTTGTACGTCCTATTTAGGGCTTCCCTGGTGGCTCAGACTGTAAAGAATCTGCCTGCAATTCAAGGGACACAGGTTCCATCCCTGGGTCCGGAAGATCCTCTGGAGAAGGAAATGGCAACCCACTCCACTATTCTTTTTTGTTTGTTTGTTTTCTCTTTCATATTCTTTTATGACAATGAGGTAAACCCCGTTGTTTTGGGGGGATTTCAGTATGGAAGGATATATATGAAAGTGGTGTGATGACAGCATCATGGTCTTTAGGGAGTTGATACAATGATTCCAATTTTTTTTAAGGTTATATATGTTGTTTTTGTTTAGTTGCTAAGTCGAGTCTGACCCTTTTGCAACCCTGTGGACTACAGCCCACCAGGCTCTTTGGTCCATAGGGTTATCCCAGGCCAGAATACTGGAATTGTGGAGAAGGAAATGGCAACCCATTCCAGTATTCTTGCCTGGGATAACCCTATGAACAGAGGAGCCTCGTGGGCTGTAGTCCAAGAGGTTGAAAATAGTTGGATACAACTGAGCTCACACACACACACACACACACACACCTACACACACACACACACACACACAGGTCTCCAACATCACATGTTATCTCCTTGGAGAAGCTTGTTTTTTTTAAACCTCATGGAAATATGCTTATCCTGCTGAAATTTCTCACCACTTCCTGTGTTATTATTCCTTCACATTTATCATAGATTGCACATCTACATTTATTTGTGTATCTTCCTTTTAAAAATTTTGTATTGTTTATTTATTTGGGGCTGTGCTGGATCTTTGCTGCTGTGCACGTGCTTCCCACTGTGGTGGCCTCTCTTGTGGAACATGGGCTCTGGAGAGCGTGGGCTTAAGCAATTGTGCTGGATGGGGTTAGTTGCTTTGTGGCATTTGGAATCGTCCCAGACCAGGGATTGAACCAGTGTTCCCTGCACTGGCAGCTGGAATCTTAACCACTGGACCATTGGGGAAGCCCTGTGTATTTCCTTGATCTGTGTCTTCCAGGCCATTCCCCATTCCCCAGAGAAGGGGTGGGTCCCCAGCACAGTGCCTGGCACACGAGCACTATGTATTGAGTCAGTTCAGTTCAGTTCAGTCACTCAGTCATGTCCAACTCTTTGTGACCCCATGAAGTGCAGGACGCCAGGCCTCCCTGTCCATCACCAACTCCCAGAGTTCACCCAAACTCATGTCCATCGAGTTGGTGATGCCATCCAGCCATCTCATCCTCTGCCGTCCCCTTCTCCTCCTGCCTTCAATCTTTCCCAACATCAGAGTCTTTTCCAATGAGTCAACTCTTTGCATGAGGTGGCCAAAGTACTGGAGTTTCAGCTTTAGCATCATTCCTTCCAAAAAAATCCCAGGGTTGACCTCCTTCAGAATGGACTGGTTGGATCTCCTTGCAGTCCAAGGGACTCTCAAGAGTCTTTTCCAACACCACAGTTCAAAAGCATCAATTCTTTGGCGCTCAGCCTTCTTCACAGTCCAATTTTCACATCCATACACGACCACTGGAAAAACCATAGCCTTGACTAGACGGACCTTTGTTGGCAAAGTAGCCTCTGCTTTTCAATATGCTAGGTTGGTCATAACTTTCCTTCCAAGGAGTAAGCGTCTTTTAATTTCATGGCTGCAGTCACCATCTGCAGTGATTTTGGAGCCCCCCAAAATAAAGTCTGCCACTCTTTCTACTGTTTCCCCATCTATTTCCCATGAAGTGATGGGACCAGATGCCATGATCTTAGTTTTCTGAATGTTGAGCTTTAAGCCAGCTTTTTTACTCTCCTCTTTCATCAAGAGGCTTTTTAGTTCCTCTTCACCTTCTGCCATAAGGGTGGTATCACCTGCATATCTGAGGTTATTGATATTTCTCCAGGCAGTCTTGATTCCAGCTTATGCTTCTTCCAGCCCAGCATTTCTCATGATGTATTCTGTATATAAGTTAAATAAGCAGGGCGACAATATACAGCCTTGAGGTACTCCTTTTTCTATTTGGAACCGGTCTGTTGTTCCATGTCCAGTTCTGACTGTTGCTTCCTGATCTGAGTGGATTCTTACTATTCCCATTTTATAGATGAGAGAGCTCAGGACTTGGAAGAAAACAAACTTCATTTGATATACATCATATGATATCACTTACATATGGATCTAAAAAAATGATACTAATGAACTTTAAAAAACAGAAAGAGGCCCACAAACAGAAGACAAATGTATGGTTATGAAAGTGGAAAGGGAGGCGGGGAGGGATAAACGAGTTTGCAATTAGCAAATACGAACTACTTTGTATAAAATAGATTAAAAAACAAGGTCTTACAATATAGCACAGGGAACTATATTCAACATCTTATAGTCAACTAAAAGGGAAAAGAAAAAAAAATGAATGACATCCTCTTGTGTGCAAAGTCCCAACCCAACGGGTATAGAAGTTCTAGAAATGGGGTCAATTTGCTAGCAAACAGTTAAACTCAAGAAATAGCACCTGTGAAATTAAGGGTGTGTGTTAATTATGGAGTCAATTCCCTCTCTTTGAAATGAGACCCAGAAGGTAGGACCAACCAAACAAGCAAGCAAGCACCTGGGAGTTATGTTTTTGCATTTCCGATCTGAGAGTCAGAACATCATGCCTGCTCTCTCTCCAAATAGATTGTGATGTACGGTATCTGGGTTCAACACTTTTAGAAAACAATGGAGCCCCAAAGAGTCGAGATATTAAATATTTGAATCTCAAATAATTCCACCCCCAGAAATGTAGCTAATGCAATCAATCAGTCTTAAATAAAGTAATAGTTCTGGGCTCTGTTGTTCAGAACAGTGTATTTTAGAAGAGTGGACCACTAAAAATGATGTGAACAAGCAACTGCAAAGGACTGCTCGAATAAGTTGTGATATGACAATTATTTACTGAAAACCATGTAAAAAGGCAGGGGGACGATTTTTGAAGTGATGTAAATGAGAGGGAAAAGACCATAAAATTTTATATGCAGTCTGGCTAGAATTTCATACAGATGCAAAACAAGCACATAAACCAATACGGGAAAAAGGAAGGCTGGAAAGAAATGAAATTTCTTTTCAACACTGTTTTGCCTTGGATATGGAACTATGGACAAGTCTACTCTTTTCCACCTCTTGGTATTTTCTGAATCCTTGCTAATGACCTGAAAGAAGCCTCTCTCTTTCTCTAATAATACACAGAAAGAAACTATAACACGGGCAGCCTTGTGCTGGTGGCAGTGGAATGTGTCTAGACATCTAATCACAGGAAAATAAGTACTGGATAACTTGACATTATTGGCATTCACAGAGAGCCTCACAGGCACTGGGACATTGATCTGTGTTCAGTTTGGTTTCCGAAGGTGTGGGAAGAGATGAGCTCTCAGATGGACTCCAAAGAGGACATTTGTTCTCTGGCACTGAACCAGGTCACACTGGATTCTGATCCCGGGTGTAAAATACTTGAAAGTTGAAAGTAGGTCAGCAGGGTCATGGAGCGCAGGGCACGTCTTGTCGCCACAACTCGAAACTTTTAGACTCATCCCAAGACACAGAAGGAAAGGGGAGCTTGGGAAAGGAAACCTGGGGTTCCTGGAAGGCCAGGCAAGAGCATGTGCTGAGGCCTGGCAGTCTGGGGATTCAAATTCCAGGCTGAGTCTGCACACTGTGGCCAGTTGCGTGATTTTTGCAAATGAAGACTCATCCCTGCTCGTTCGTTTCTGTGGCTGCGACAGAAAGCACGTAGCCGCACTGCGGAAAACACTGGCCATCTGGCCCTTCCAGAAAAAGTTAGCCGACACCGATGCAAGCTTTCCAAGCTTTGAAACCACAGATTGATCCTGTCTTCCTTAGGACACAGCGGTGACGCACACGTCTCCAGGTTCAGAGTTCAGTCTGTAGAGAAAGCGTGCTGCGCGGGTTTGGCTGTACCACCCGCTGCAGCACGCACGCGCTCTTTTCCCTGCTAACACACCGGCAGTGCTGGAGCATTTGCTGTCTGCCCCATTTTTCCGTCTTTACCAACACTTACGAGACTCCCCCACACCCACCTTGACGTGATCTTGCTTTTTTTGTTTCCCTACTTTCTGGCTGCTCCGTGTGGCCTGTGGGATCTTGGTTCCCTGATCACGGATCTAACTGGAGTCCCCTGCAATGCAAGCGGGGCATCTTACCCACTGGACCGCCAGGAACATCCTAACTTGCTTTTTTAAAAAAAAGCTGTTTATTTATTTCTGGCTGTGCTGGGTCTTCGTTGCTGTGCAGGCTTTTTCTCTAGTTGCGGCAAGGTGGGGCTGCTCTCCAGTTGCCGCGAGCGGGCTTCTCTTGTTACTGAGCCGGGGATCTAGGGCCCTCGGGCTTCCATAGCTGTAGCTCACAGGCTCTGGGGCACAGGCTCAGTGGTTGTGGCGCATCGGCTTAGCTGTTCCGTGGCTTGTGGGATCTTCCTGGACCAGTGATCGAACCCAAGTCTCCTGCATTGGCAGGTGGATTCCTTACCACTGGGCCACCAGGGAAGCCCCCCATCTTGCTTTTTGACCAGAAAAAATTTTAAGTGAAAACCTGTACATCACTCTTGTGTCTGGAAAGCGGTATTATTTGCTGTAAATGCTGTAGGTCACTGTAGAGCAGTGGTCCCCAACCTCTCCAGCACCAGGGACCAGTTTTGCAGTGAACCCAGAGCGATTGCTTTAAAGTGAAGCAGATCGCATCACTCCGTGGTTAGTAACCTACCAATGGTGTCTGATTGCAGAGGATAAAACCCCACCTTCTCACTGTAACCTCAAAGTCCTTGGACTGGGTCCTGCGTGCATCTGCTGTGCAGAGCCTAGCCCCCAACCTGGGAACATCCTTCCCTGTCTCTGAACGACTGGCATCTTCCACAGCTCAGAAACCACCCAGTCAGAGAGGCCTCTCTTTCTTTCTTTCTTCAGTTGCTCAGTCGTGTCTGACTCTTTGCCACGCCGTGGACTGCAGGATGCCAGGCTTCCCCGTCCTTCAGTATCTACCGGAGTTTGCTCAGACTCATGGCCACTGAGCCAGGGATGGGATCCAGCCATCTCATCCTCTGCCACCCCCTTCTCCTCTTGCGCTCAGTCTTTCCCAGCATCCGGGGCTTTTCCAATGAGTTGGCTCTTCGCCTCAGGTGGCCAAAGTACTGGAGTATCAATCCTTCCAATGAGTATTCAGGGTTGATTTCCTTTAGGATTGACTGGTTTGAGTCCCTTATTGTCCAAGGGACTCTCAAGTGTCTTCTCTAGCACAGCAGTTTGAAAGAATCAGTTCTTTGGAGCTCAGCCTTCTTTATGGTCCGACTCTTACATGGCTTTGCTGATTCCCACTAACTCAAGTAATGGAATTTGATTTTCACCGGGGCTCTTCGCCGTCTCCCACTTGTTCATGGACACATCTGCCTCCCTGCCCCAGGATGCAAGCTCCCCTTCACCTCTCTTATCGTTGATGCAAAATATAATGTATGTCTTGAGTGTTGCTCAGTCCTTGGGATGTGGACGCCTCTGGGGCTGGGGCATCAGGCCCAGTGGCTAAGAACCCGCCTGCCAGTGCAGGGTACACAGGGTCCATCCCTGTTCTGGGAAGACCCCACATGCTTCAGGGCAACTAAGCCCGAGTGCCGAAAGTGCTGAGCCCTAGAGCCTGAGCTCTGCAACAAGAGAAGCCATGGCAATGAGAGGCACGTGCACCGCAACTAGAAAGCAGCCCCCGCTGGCCGCAACTAGAGGAAGCCGGTGCGCAGCAACGAGGACCCAGCCCAGAAAGAAGAACTGCTCCACAGCAAGGAAGACTTCTTCCCATTCAGTGGATGAGAAAGCCAAGGCAGAGAAAGCTGGAGCGCCCTTGGTGTTCTCTGATCAATGATGTTTGTAAACATCCTGTGAGGCAAAGGCAGAGCTTTTTTGCAGATGGGGACCCTGAGACCCACGGAAGGTTAAGGAAGTCTCACCCCCCGCGCCTTCCCCCAGCCCCGTATTGAATAAGTGACAATGGGGCCTGCTTTTCTGCAAAATCACGAGCACGGTGCTATGGGGTGATACTATGCTCGCGGAGAAACATAATCTCTACCATCATTTGGCTCCTGCAGAAAATGAGAAGTACAGCAAGTCACTGGCCTCTTATCGCTGCCACTAGGAACCATCTGCTTCTCATTCTTGTCTTTTCACAGACGTCTCCGAGGAGTTCTAGCTCCCATCGCCAGCTCAAGTGCGGCGATGCCTTGCAGACTCAGCAGCTTTCCCCAGTCACCATGTGGCATTGACATGCCACTTCTTTCCAAAGGATGTCCCCAAGCAAACCTGGGACTTTTCGTTCCACAGAGTTGAAGAGATGTGGGGGAAAAAGTTCTCCTGGGTACGAACTCGGGGTAGACACAGGTGGATGCCAGCATTCCCAGTACCAGCTCAGCGGCTCCCAGAGGACGGTCTTAGGTGGGGGGCAGGGAGGAGGTCAGGGATGTGCGCTGTGTGGTGGGGAATGGGGCACAGAGCTGTGTGAACTCACCCCTTGGGGGCCCCCAGCTGGAACTCTGGTGTTAGAATGCGGTGGCCTCCAGAGTTTCTTTCTCCTTCTCTGTCCATGAGCACCAGCCCAGATGTGGCCCAAGGCCAGCTTTCTTTCTTAATTAATTTTTATTGGAGTATAGTTGCTTTATTTCTCTTTGAGGTGACCTTCCCTGGTGGCTCAGTGCTAAAGAATCTGCCTGCAATGAGGGAGATGTGGGTTCGATCCCTGGGTCAGGAAGATCCCCTGGAGAAGGGAACTCCAGTGTCCCTGCCTGGAGAATCCCATGGACAGAGGAGCCTGGTGGGCTGCAGTCCATGGGGTCGCGAAGAGTTGGACACGACTTAGCGACAACTATAAGGAGAGGGTAACTGGAGCACCCAGCACACTGCCGTGCAGAGTAGGTGCTCAGAAAACAGAAGTGGGAGCCAGTACGGGAGGCACGGTTTGCAGATGGAGGGACTAATGGAAATCTGTAGTCGGGCAGTGTAGTCATCTCCACCCCCGACGCATCCCACTGTGGAGGGGGAAGCGGATCCTTATTCCAAAACTACACCATCTCTCCAGACTCTAAAGTTTCTGCTTCTTTGTCCTCTCGCCAGCAAATTCCTGCAATAAGAACCCACAAGGAACACAACAGATGCCCAGCTTCATGAAAACATCACCAATATTGTCAGCTCTGTCTGGCTTTCCCATCCCCAAACAGTGCGTATTCAGTCACTTCAGTCACGTCTGACTCTCTGTAACCCTGTGGACTGTAGCCCACCAGGCTCCTCTGTCCATGGGATTCTCCAAGCAGGAGTACTGGAGTGGATTGCCATTTCCTCCTCCAGGGGATCTTCCCAACCCAGGGACTGAACTCAAGTCTCTTACATCTCCTACGTTGTTCTTCACCACCAGCGCCACCAGGGAAACCCTCCCCAAACAGGGATGGATCCATTTAATGAGATTATGAGTGCTGTCATAGATAGAGCTCTCTCCTCCCTCCTCCAGTTCTGTCAAAAACCAGCAGACATGTATCTTGACACATTAAAATCTTCTTAATTATTCTATGCGATGCAGAAAGAAACGAAACCCCATGCTGGGTACAAAATTGAAAAAAGCAGTGCCAAGGGCAGAATGAGGGGTCTTAGGCAGAGATTTGGGGATATTTTAGAATCCAGATTCTAAACAAAGTTGGAATTCTTCAGGTGAAATTCCTGAAGAATCGGATCCACCATTTGGAAGACGGGGAAAAAAAGTACTATTCAAGTTTAGAAAATAAAATTTGTAGCAAGCTGAAAACTGTCATGGATTTCCCTGGAGGCACAGTGGATAGGAATCTGCGTTCCAACGCAGCGGACTCGGGTTCGGTCCCTGGTCCCGGAGGATCCCACATGCCATGGAGCAGCTAAGTTTGTGCACCACGGCTGTGGAGTCTGCGATCTAGAGCCGCAGCTACTGAAGCTGGCAAGCCTACAGACTGTGCCCCACGGCAAGAGAAGACACCTCAGTGAGGAGCCTGCATGACGCAGCTAGAGTAGCCCCCACACACCACAGCTAGAGAGGCCCTGCGCAAAGCAGCAAAGACCCCGCACAACCAAAACTAAAATGAGAAATAAATAAAATTAAAAAAAAGAAAGAAAACCATCACGTTTGCCCCTTGGAAGCTGTGTGGTCTTAGACCAGTGGCTTGAGTGCTCTGGGCTGCTGTTTGCTCATCCGTGGGGTGACGAGCAGAGATGACGATGAATGAAGAGAGCTGGCTCAAGTCCATGGTGCAGGGCCTGCAGAAGGCACGTCCTGCAAATGCCCAGCAGGCCTGACGTGCTCGCTGGCGGGGACAGAAGGGTTCCAGACCTGATGTCGAGCCTGGCAGATGCTATCGCCAGCGGAACCCGGGCTGCCTGCAAGGAAAACCTGTCGCTTCCACTGCCGGCAAAACCAAGACGCTCAGAGCCAGGAACCGTGGGATGAGGCCACAGGACCCATGTGTTACTACAGAGGTAACAGACTCCCCAGCATAGAAGCAACCCTGGGACTTCCCTGGTGGCCCAGGGGATAAGAATCCGCCTGCCAGTGCAGGGGACATGGGTTCAATCCCTGTGCCGGGAAGATCCCACGTGCCTCGGAGCAATTAAGCTCGTGCACCGCAACTACTGAGCCTGTGCTCTAGAGTTCCTGCTCTGCAACAAGGGAAGCCACCGAAATGGAGAGTAGCCCCCGCTCGCCACAACTAGAGAAAACCTGCGAATAGCAGCAAAGACCCAGCACAGCCAAAAATAAACAAATTAATTAAAGAGTCTGTGATACTGGCTCAGTGGGATTATTCATATGGAAAGAAAAATTTAGCATGATCTTACCTCATTCAATACCTAAAAATCAACCCCAGGCAGATGATAGAGATAAATATGAAAAGCTAAATGTGAAAGCTTCTAGAAAATAGAGGGGCAACGTGAATGACTTTAAATTTCTCAACTAGCACACAAAACCACAAAAAAAGATGAGTATGAGGTCATCGAAAAATTAAAGTCCCAATAACCCAAAGTCACCATTGAAAAGTCAATTCATGCCACAGAGTAGAAGAAGATCCATAACACATAACTGGCAGAGGGATCTTTATCCAGAAAGATTAAGAAAACTCTTACAAATTTATAAGAAAAAGAGAAATAGACAAATGCAAAGAAAAATGGAGAAGCGATCTTAATAGGCACTTCATAAAACAGGAATTCCAGGTAGTCAACATACACAGTATAGAAAAGGTGATGAATTCAGTTAGCAGAGAAATGTTTTAAAAAAACATACACAACTCCTGGAATGGCTGAAATATAACAGCAAGTTGAGGTGCTGGAGCTGGAGAGGGTTTGGAGGAAGGGGACTCCTCATACACATAGTTGGTGGAGTCTAAATGGGGCAACCAACTTGTTGCCAGAATAGTCTTGTTATGGACCGAATTATGTTTCACGTGTCCAGTTTCTGGCCCTTCTTTCCTCTGTGATCTTGGCCAAGAAACTTAAAATTCTCTGATTCTGTTTCCATGTCCACAAAGAAGGTCATTCCCACCTGGATTATTGAAAGCTTTAAATGAGATAATCCAAACAGAACCCAGTGCCTGGCAGGTAGAAAGCATCTGACTACTCACTCTTACCATCTAATCTGTGTGTGTGTCAGTGTGTTCAGTTGCTCAGTTGTGTCTGACTCTTTTGTGAGCCCATGAATTGTAGCCTGCCAGGCTTCTCTGTCCACGGGATTTTCCAGGCAAGAATATTGGAGTGGGTTGCCATTTCCTTCTCCAAGGGATCTTCCCAGACCAGGAATTGAACCCGAGTTTCCTACATTGGTAGGCAAATTCTTTACCACTGAGCCGCCAGGGAAGCCCTAATAACCACCAATATGCTATTTCAAAAGGCAGTATTGTTGCCATTTTACAGATGAGGAAACTGAGACCCAGAAGTTACAACCTCCAGGGAGCTCAGGAGGCCAGCTACACAGCTGCTTTCCAAACATAGGACTTCTTCCTTGACCCCAAAGGAACACCTAAGCAACAGACTCCAACCTAAGCCCATAGCACGATATCAAGGGACTGCACAGGATTGAACCTGATCAATTACTGCAAATGATCCAAGTTGTTGGCTGCCTCTGGAAGCGCTTTGAACTTTGAACCCACTCACCATTAGCTTTATTCAGCATTTTGGACTTTCGAACACTGCTTTCTCATTTGCCATCGCAGCTGGTCTTTGCAAACTCTGTTGTGATCATCAAAGGATAAGATAAGATTATTCCCATGGATGGATGAGTAAACTGAGGCCAGAGAGAACAGTGGCATCCATGGGGCTTAGTATTAGCAGATGGTCTGTGTGCCTGGGTTTCTCTCTAGACTTGATGTTTTTATTATGAGAGCCTGAAGTCAATCATCTATTCTGAGCCTGCATTTCCCACCTCTGAAACCTGATCAGTCTTTCCTCTGTAGGTTGTTATGAGCAATGAGATGAGCAAATACTCATGAAACCCTCAGAACAGCCCTAGCACCCGCTGAATGCTCAGCAAATATGAGCTGCCAGTGTTTATGGGCCGTTGCAATAGGATGGACAGAGCCTAGGGTGAAAGTCTGTCCAGGGTCCTCTGAACGTTTCCTCTTGTCCCTGAAGCTGACCATCACCCTGGCAGCCCAGCCCTGGCTGCCTCTGGGACCCTGGCCCTAGGTCATGGCGTCCATGCTCTTCTGTGGGCGGCCCTTCTTTGAGTCCCGTTTTCAGCCCCTGGGAGGACTGTGCACTTAGGCCTGGGGCAGGAGGCCAGCCATGCAAACCCGCACGCAGGCAGTAATTTGCACAAATGCTCCTCGGTGTGCTCGTTTCCAGCCTGTCCCCAGAACGGCGCTCGGCTTGCAAAGCCAGCAGAGAGCTATTTACAGCTCTGGGCAAGGAGAAGGGAGGCAGGCTCTGATCTCGCACGGGAATGGCCCTGCTGAGGTGGTGGTGGCTTGCTCTTTTGGCTGCTTGAAGAGGCTGTTCAGCCAGTCTCGGCCTGAAGGAGCTTCGAGGTCCTGAAAGCTTTTGCTGAAAGGCCAGGGATCTGCCCTTGCGATTGTTTGATTCCCTCAGGGAACCCACACACAAAGTCAGGGGACCGGTGTCCCTGTTCCCACTAACAGCTGCTGAGCCATCAGGGAAGCCTGACCAATAGCTGCCGGTAGACTCTAAACATCTAGAGAAAGGGATACAGGAGGCCTGTCAAAACCATGGACAGCTCTAGCCGCTCTAGGTCAGGGATTGACAAACTGGCTGGGAGGTGGGAGACATCTGGCCCCCCCAGTGTTTGTGTAAATAAAGTTTTATTAGCACACAAATACATCCATTCATTTACATTTCACGGTACAGTCAAGTGGTTGCTGCATGGCCCACAAAGCCTCAAATATTTACTATCTGCCCCTTAAAAAAAAAATCTGCTGAGCCCGACTCTACGTGAAGCCCCCACCATCTCATCTTCTAACAAACAGGCTCCTCCTACAGTCAGTCCACTCTCCATGAAGCTTCCTGAAGAGTATTTCTCAGGTGCTAATCAAATCAGGTCACCTCCTTACTTAAAACCCTTCCAGGTTCCCCAGGGGTCTCTGGGTCAAGTCTAAACTCAGCATCAAGGGTCACCAGGCTGTTTATGATCTGGCCTTCTCACAGCTCCCCTCTTCTTAGCCATCCACCCTGGGGAGCCTCTGCCAAACACCTCCCCCATCCTCTGAACATTGGTTTTTTATTAAAATAGGCCAGAGAGAACAGTGGCATCCATGGGGCTTAGTATTAGCAGATGGTCTGTGTGCCTGGGTTTCTCTCTAGACTTGATGTTTTTATTATGAGAGCCTGAAGTCAATCATCTATTCTGAGCCTGCATTTCCCACCTCTGAAACCTGATCAGTCTTTCCTCTGTAGGTTGTTATGAGCAATGAGATGAGCAAATACTCATGAAACCCTCAGAACAGCCCTAGCACCCGCTGAATGCTCAGCAAATATGAGCTGCCAGTGTTTATGGGCCGTTGCAATAGGATGGACAGAGCCTAGGTTGAAAGTCTGTCCAGGGTCCTCTGAATGTTTCCTCTTGTCCCTGAAGCTGACCATCACCCTGGCAGCCCAGCCCTGGCTGCCTCTGGGACCCTGGCCCTAGGTCATGGCGTCCATGCTCTTCTGTGGGCGGCCCTTCTTTGAGTCCCGTTTTCAGCCCCTGGGAGGACTGTGCACTTAGGCCTGGGGCAGGAGGCCAGCCATGCAAACCCGCACGCAGGCAGTAATTTGCACAAATGCTCCTCGGTGTGCTCGTTTCCAGCCTGTCCCCAGAACGGCGCTCGGCTTGCAAAGCCAGCAGAGAGCTATTTACAGCTCTGGGCAAGGAGAAGGGAGGCAGGCTCTGATCTCGCACGGGAATGGCCCTGCTGAGGTGGTGGTGGCTTGCTCTTTTGGCTGCTTGAAGAGGCTGTTCAGCCAGTCTCGGCCTGAAGGAGCTTCGAGGTCCTGAAAGCTTTTGCTGAAAGGCCAGGGATCTGCCCTTGCGATTGTTTGATTCCCTCAGGGAACCCACACACAAAGTCAGGGGACCGGTGTCCCTGTTCCCACTAACAGCTGCTGAGCCATCAGGGAAGCCTGACCAATAGCTGCCGGTAGACTCTAAACATCTAGAGAAAGGGATACAGGAGGCCTGTCAAAACCATGGACAGCTCTAGCCGCTCTAGGTCAGGGATTGACAAACTGGCTGGGAGGTGGGAGACATCTGGCCCCCCCAGTGTTTGTGTAAATAAAGTTTTATTAGCACACAAATACATCCATTCATTTACATTTCACGGTACAGTCAAGTGGTTGCTGCATGGCCCACAAAGCCTCAAATATTTACTATCTGCCCCTTAAAAAAAAAATCTACTGAGCCTGACTCTACGTGAAGCCCCCACCATCTCATCTTCTAACAAACAGGCTCCTCCTACAGTCAGTCCACTCTCCATGAAGCTTCCTGAAGAGTATTTCTCAGGTGCTAATCAAATCAGGTCACCTCCTTACTTAAAACCCTTCCAGGTTCCCCAGGGGTCTCTGGGTCAAGTCTAAACTCAGCATCAAGGGTCACCAGGCTGTTTATGATCTGGCCTTCTCACAGCTCCCCTCTTCTTAGCCATCCACCCTGGGGAGCCTCTGCCAAACACCTCCCCCATCCTCTGAACATTGGTTTTTTATTAAAAAAAGCCATCTCAATGGAAAACCATGCATTGTTTACATACCACACAAACTTTTAAGATATCTGATTCTAGTCTTGTTCATTACATTATCTTCAAGCTATTTTTTTTTTTTCAACTCTTTCTAAGTTGTAGGAATCTGATGTGTGTGCGCATACTCAGCTCCTTAGTCAGTCCAACTCATTGCGACCCTATGGACTGTAGCCTGCCGGCCTCCTCTGTCTATGGGATTTTCCAGGCAAGAATATTGGAATGGGTTGCCATTTCCTCCTTCAGGAGAATCTTCCCAACCCAGGGATTGAACCCATGTCTCTTGCATTGGCAGGCGGATTCTTTACCAGGAAGTCACCTGGGAAGCCCAGGAATCGCACAGAGGAGCCAATTCTGTCTTGTCCAGTCATTTTTTTTGCCTCCATTTGCAATGCATTTCACCATTCCTTTACTCCATAGACAACTGTGCTTTATTTGACTTTTCCTTTGAACCTCTTCCAATATCTGCTTGGTTCCTTCATTGAATGAGCTTTACAGGATCATTAAGTGTTCATCTTTGTATCTCTAAGGGAGTCAATGTTTTATCACCACCCCCCTTTTACTTTTTCCTGAAGGTTTTAAGAGTTTTCCGTGAAGTCTGTGAGCCGCTGTTTGTGTCCTATCTGTTAAGAATATCTTTCCTGTCTTCTTCCTTTTCCTCCAGAAATTTCTTTCCCGGCATGCCTTCTCTAAGGGAGTCAATGTTTTATCACCACCCCCCTTTTACTTTTTCCTGAAGGTTTTAAGAGTTTTCCGTGAAGTCTGTGAGCCGCTGTTTGTGTCCTATCTGTTAAGAATATCTTTCCTGTCTTCTTTCTTTTCCTCCAGAAATTTCTTTTCCGGCATGCCCAGGTACAGAGACAGAGAAGCTCTTCCTTCTCGGAGCTCCTCCCTCTATCTGCTCCCACCTTCCTGGTACTCTTCTCTCTGATTGATTGTTCATGGGCCTGTTCCCTGATAGCTGGGCTTCCCAGGTGGCACTTGTGGGAAAGAATCCGCCTGCCAGTGCAGGAGACATAAGAGACTCTGGTTCGGTTCCTGGGTTGGGAAGATCCCCTGAAGAAGGGAATGGCAACCCACTCTGGTATTCTTGCCTGGAGAATCCCATGGACAGAGGGGCCTGGNTGATTGTTCATGGGCCTGTTCCCTGATAGCTGGGCTTCCCAGGTGGCACTTGTGGGAAAGAATCCGCCTGCCAGTGCAGGAGACATAAGAGACTCTGGTTCGGTTCCTGGGTTGGGAAGATCCCCTGAAGAAGGGAATGGCAACCCACTCTGGTATTCTTGCCTGGAGAATCCCATGGACAGAGGGGCCTGGCGGCCTACGGTCCATATCCATAGCGTCGCAAAGGGTCGAACACGACTGAAGCGACTTAGCGCACACAGCACATCCTGACAGCTAGCCTAGCAGGCCCTCTGGCGTGGAAGCTGGGTGTTTCTCTCTTCTTACCACGCACACACACACCCTACCATTAGAGTATAAGACAAGTGGGAGCTGTACAACAAGCGGGCACATTCACTTAGGAATGAACGAATGCAGATTGCTAGACTGCCCAGCTAGACAGAAGCCACTAAGACGGAGACCTTGTTTTCCTTGTTAACACCATGCATGGGATGCCAATGTCTGACATCCACAAAGTACTCAACAAACACTGGCTGGATAAATGAAAGAAACAAACCATTTCAGGACTTCCCTGGTGGTCCAGTGGCTAAGAATCCGTCCCAGTGCAGGGGACACGAGTTCGATCCCTGGTCCAAGAAGACTCTGCGTGCCACGGGGCAACGAAGCCCGTGAGCCACAACTCCTGAGCCTGTGAGCCCAGTCTCAGAGCCACAAGTCCTGAGCCCACACGCGCCCTGGAGCCTGTGCTCTGCAGCAAGAGAAGCCACCTGAACGAGACACCCGCGCACCGCAACTAGAGAGAACCCGCACAGCAACGAAGGCCCAGCACAGCCAGACACAGATTACTTAATTAAAAAACACCATTGCAGTTCCCATTCTTGGCCCACTTTTAAACCATCTCCCAGCTCTCCATGTGTGTGAAAAGCACCCCAGCAGCCTCCGAATGCTACCCTTCTGTATTTTCACGTGTCGTAACCGTGGCGTTTCAACTGCTCCCCTCTAGGGAACGGATGGCCATCTCTCCGTTCTGCTTTATGGTCATCGCCTGACCTTGAGCAAAACACCGCCCCTCTGGCTTTCCAATGGGGGAAGCAAGGCCAGTTCAGGCATTCCAAGAGATAAAATACATCAGGCGGAGATATGGATGGCCAGTAACACCCTAATGATGTTCCGGCTCAGGCACCATTTACGGTATAACAGATGCTGTCAAAGTAACACATCAGCGAAGCTACAGGGGTTAGCTCTGAGTTGTGAGGTTACAGAGATGGCCAAGGACAAGCTTCCCAAACGACCTGAAGGTGCACACGAAGCCCCTCGTCCCACCAGGACAGTGTTAAACAGCAGACTGCATTTTGTAGGATGCTGGGTGGGGCCGAGTGCCCGCATTTTCCCCCCAACTCCCCAGCGATGTCATACTACTGGGTGCTGGACCACACTTTGAGCAGCAAGATGCCAGGACACAGTGGGTCCCAGCTTTGCAGGAACTCTCCGAGCAGTGGCTGAAAGACAGATAACCAATAGATGGCTGATGTGTGCTCAGTTGCTTCAAGAGTCATGTCCGACTCTTTGTGACTCCACGGACTGTACCCTGCCAGGCTCCTTTATCCATGGGATTTTCCCTGCAAGATTAGTGGCATGGGCTGCCATTCTCTCCTGCAGGGAATTTTCCTGACCCAGAGATCAAACCCGTGTCTCCTGTTATCTCCTGCATTGCAGGCAGATTCTTTACCTCTGAGCCACTGGAGAAGTGCTGGTTGCTTATCGTTCAAAGTAATAAATGTTAGTGTCCAAGTGGGAGAGGCTGACAGTTAAGACTATGAGACTCTAAGGACGGACAGGTTGGCGAGACGGGGTAGTCGGGTGCAGGGTTCCCAAGGGACATGGAAACCAGGTCGGGAGAATTCTGCCAGGCCGTGACTCAACAGAGTGATAATTCTGGTGGTGGGACCTGTCGATCTCTGTTTTAATACATCCTCGAGGGGATTCTGATGTGCAAGTCTGAGGACATTGTGCTAGGCAGAAAGGGGTAGAATATTCCAGTAGGAAGAACAATGTTTTGTTTCCCGTAGTCGACTTTCAGGCACATGTCCAGACCCTGTAAACGGCATTCATTATTTCATCTATCTATCCATCCACCCACCCATCCAACGTCCAACAGATAAGCTGTGAATGCCCACTAGACATCTTGTTAGGCACAAGAAGTTGTAGATAGACATGCCTGTCTTAAGCTTCTAAACCACTGATGCTCAGCCAGGGGATATCTAGCAATGTCTGGGGACATTATTGCTTGTCACAACTTAGAGGTTAAGTGTGCTACTGGCATTGAGTGGGATAAAACCCAGAAATGCTCTGAACATCCCATAGTACAC
>SJYX01021832.1:177819-225318 GCA_006410675.1 Oreotragus oreotragus | reverse complement strand
GGAACTGTACTGCAATCACTTTGACGTCACAAGACAGGGCCTGACCCCCCCAGGAGCTAAGTGAATGTTTAAATGCAAGAGGAAATAGCAAGACAAAGATGTACTTAGGTATATAAAGAATTCTTACAACAACAACAAAAAGACAAACATCCCAATTCAAAAATGGGCAAAGGACTTAAATGGACCTTTCCCCAAAGAAGATACATAAAAGGCCAATTAGCACATGAAAAGATGTTCAACATCACTAATCATTAGGGAAACGTAAATCAAACCACAGCGAGAAAAAATGAGAAAAAAAGATAAAAAAAACCCCCACAATCAGAGCTTCATATGCACTAGAATAAGGTAACACATTATAATACTAGTAAGACAAAAACGTGGAAAACATTGGAACCCTCGCTGGTGGGCTTGTAAAATGGTGGAGTCTGCACGGTGGTTCCTCAAAAGGTTAAGCAGAGAGCTACCATGGGACCCAGCAGTTCCACTCCCCAAAGAACAGAACGCAGATCTTCAAGCTGAAATTTGTCCACACGTGTCCACAGCTGCATCATTCATAGCTGTTAAAAGTCAGAAGCCCAAATGTCCCTCAACTGACAGACAGATAAACCAAATGGCGTATAATCCACAGAATAGAATATTATTTAGCCATGAAAAAGGGGCAAAGTACTGATACATGCTACTGCAGAGAAGTCAGACCAATATGCCACATGTTGGATGATGNTACATAAAAGGCCAATTAGCACATGAAAAGATGTTCAACATCACTAATCATTAGGGAAACGTAAATCAAAACCACAGTGAGAAAAAGTGAGAAAAAAAGATTAAAAAACCCCCACAATCAGATAGCGCTTCATATGCACTAGAATAAGGTAGTGCATTATAATACTAGTAAGACAAAAACGTGGAAAACATTGGAACCTTCGCACATTGCTGGTGGGCTTGTAAAATGGTGGAGTCTGCACGGCGGTTCCTCAAAAGGTTAAGCAAAGAGCTACCATGGGACCCAGCAGTTCCACTCCCCAAAGAACGGAAAGCAGATCTTCAAGCTGAAATTTGTCCACACGTGTCCACAGCTGCATCATTCATAGCTGTTAAAAGTCGGAAGCCCAAATGTCCCTCAACTGAGAGACGGATGAACCAAATGGCGTATAATCCACGCAATAGAATATTATTTAGCCATGAAAAGGGGCAAAGTACTGATACATGCTACTGCAGAGAAGTCAGACCAATATGCCACATGTTGGATGATGCCACTTATATGAGGTAGTCAGACCAGGCAAATCTATCGAATCAGAAAGCAGACGAATGGTTGGCAGGGGCTGGGGGAAGGGAGGGTGACTGCTTCATGGGGACAAGGTTTCCTTTCCGTATGATAAAAGAGTTCTGGAACTAGAGAGAAGTAATGGTTGCACAACATTGTGAAAGTACTTAATGCCACTGAATTGTACCTTTTAAAATTATTAAGGGATTTACCCAGCAGTCCAGTGGTTAAGATTCTCTACTCCTAATGCAGGGGACGTGTGTTTGATCCCTGGTTAGGGAACTAAGATCCCATACACATTTTTTTAATCATCTGGGGCTTCCCAGGTGGTGCAATGATAAAGAATTCACCTGACAATGGGGGAGATGCAAGAGACGCTGGCTTAAACGCTGGGTCGGGAAGGCCCCCTGGAGAAGGAAATGGCAATCCACTCCAGTATTCTTGCCTGGAGAATCCCATGGACAGAGGAGCCTGGTGGGCTACAGTCCACGGGGTTGCAAAGAGTCAGACACGAATGAGCACACAAGCACTCTCTTGCACACACTGCACAGTAAACGCTCATCCAGTCTCTACTGTGTGCCAGGAAAGGTGCTCTGCATTCAGGATGGAAGTGTAAGAAACTCGAATGTATGTCTACTCCCCAGGGATACAGATGGGGAGGAAACCCAGCCAACAGTCACAGACCCAAAGAAGCCTCGGATGTTTAAGCGCTCAGTTCTGAGGATAAACGGATCCTCACTGTGGGGANCGGGGTTGCAAAGAGTCAGACACGAATGAGCACACAAGCACTCTCTTGCACACACTGCACAGTAAACGCTCATCCAGTCTCTACTGTGTGCCAGGAAAGGTGCTCTGCATTCAGGATGGAAGTGTAAGAAACTCGAATGTATGTCTACTCCCCAGGGATACAGATGGGGAGGAAACCCAGCCAACAGTCACAGACCCAAGGAAGCCTCGGGTGTTTAAGCGCTCAGTTCTGAGGATAAACGGATCCTCACTGTGGGGAGGCTGGAGGCGGAGGGGTCACGGAAACAGCTTTTGAAGGAGGAGGGCAATTTGCCCTTGGAAGTCGACCCCAAGACAGAGAGAGTGTGTGATTAGAGGCTGTATCAAGCGATGCCATTCCTGGGATGGGTAAGACAGTTTAAAATGCCTGGTGCCTCTAGGAAAGCGAGGCTAGTCAGACGTGGTGGAGACAAAGGAGGACACGCAGCTCAGAACCACCTCCTGGGCCTTCTGCAAGGATGCAGTGGGGAGCGGGTGGTGATTCAGCCAGCCGGGCGTTCTGAAAGCCCTCGGGCCCCCCAGCTGTCACCCTCGATGCTTTTGTCCTGGGCTTCCTGGCAAGGAGGGCAGACAAGGAGAGAGAAAGATGGGGAGAGCAGGGCTCACACTACTGAAGAGGGGCTAGGTACCAGGTGCTTGAACAAGGGTTTCAGCCAGTCCTCACAGTAACCCAGAGCTGCGTTCTCCCATTGCACCTCCGTCCACCTTCCCCCCTTTCTTTCTTCTCTTTCTTTGTGCCTGCCTTCTTTCCTTTCTCTCACCTACCACTGCCTTTCTAAAGGTGGGAAAATGTGACAGTAACAGAATGACCACGGCTAGGCTGTCATGCTTCGAGGAAAAAAAGGGGTGTGGAAGGTTTAGTGGCCCAGTCGGGTCTGCCTCTATGACCCCACAGACTGTAGCCCCGCCAGCCTCTGTCCATGGGATTCTCCAGGTAAGAACACTGCAGTGGGTAGCCGTTCCCTTCTCCGAGGATCTTCCCCATCCAGGGATTGAACCCAGGTCTCTCGCATTGCAGGTGGATTCTTTACAATCTGAGCCACCAAGGAAGCCCCCCCCCTCATGCTGGTGGAAGCCCAGTTCAGCTCTGGTCAGTGTGACCTCAGGCCCCACCAGGATGCTGGTGACAAGAATCCCCTGTGGGCAGGGCGGAGGCTCAGCCTGTGGACGTGAGGCCTCAGATCTCTGTCTCCTGGCTCCAGAACTCTTAGGAAGCTCAAAGGCCTGAGTTCTGGTCACTGGCAGCTTCTGGCATGACCACTTTCCGGGAAAGAGGGAATGGGTGTACAGGATGTCCAGTCCTCAGACCCTGCCTGCCTCTCTTTCCTGGGGGCCAGGCAGCTGAAAGAGCCCCAGCCTGGTGTGCAGAACTCGGGACGCAGTCATCCCCTGCCATCTTCGTGGCTAAAGGACTCTGAGCAAGCTTCAACCTCTGGGGGCTGTGCCTGGCTCACCTCTGGTGCACGGTAAGCTGGCTAAAGGATCCTGTTTCCTCTTCCTACCCCATGGACAGTCAGACAGACAGACAGACAGACACACACACACACAGAGGCCCCTTTCAAGTTTCTCGCTTTCCTATATGTATGTACATATACTTACTAAAATACCTATATATCGATCCTGTGACTATCATTTTCACTAAATGATGTCTTAGAGATCTCTCCAGTTCAGGAGCATAATTCCACCCTATTCTCCTAAAAAGACGGCTCATTTTCCACGTAATGTAACCCCTTCCCATCTTGGATTGCCAAGCCCTTGGGTGAACATTCCTGCATTGGCCAGCATTTCTACAGGAGATTTTTTCTTGGCCTAGCATTTCCACAGGAGATACTTTCTTAGCCATGGGATGGCTGGGCCCCAGAGCATGCAGTTAAAATTCTGAGACTGCTAAAGGAACTGAGATGGCTCCAGAACTAGGTTATTTCTACAACTGTCTTTGACTTCCAGCAGGGACAGTTGCTTTGACTTCTAGCAGGGATGGAGGTAATGCTGTTAGCAGAGTCCTTTAACCTTCATGGGCCTCAGTTTGCTCACCTGTAAAATGGGAAACCTACAGTAATGCACATGGAGGTGCTCTGGATTTTCCTGTTGAAATGTGAGGGGTTAATATTGCCCTCAACATTGGGAGGCTCAGCAGTTGACACAAGATCTCTATGATGCACAGAGCGGAACAAGGAGCCTGAGTAAGACGGATGCTCTCCTAACATCAATCATCCACTATGAGTGGAGAATCTACATTAGACCAGCAGGGCTTCCCTGGTGGCTCAGAGGTTAAAGCATCTGCCTGATGCGGGAGGCCTGGGTTCCATCTCTGGGTCAGGAAGACCCCTGGAGAAGAAAATGGCAACCCACTCCAGTATTCTTGCCTGGAGAATCCCACGGACGGAGGAGCCTGGTGGGGTATAGCCCACAGGGTCGCAAAGAGTCGGATACGACTGAGCAATTTCATTTTCACTTTCTCAATGCAGGGAGGGGGATTTTGCCCCCCAGAGGACATGCTTGGAGATGATTTTAGTTGCCGTCACTAGAAATGGTTGCGACTGGCTTTAATGGGTAGAGGGGTAAGGATGCCGCTCCACACCCTACAATGCATGGGACAGCTCCCCTCCCCTGCCCCTGGCAACACAGAATGATCCGGCCCCAAATGGCAACACTGTTGATTAAAAAAAAAAAGAAAACCCTGCTCTAGACCTATCTCTTATCTGATGCCTAGCCCCTCCCCCCACCAACAAGCCCAATTCAAAGATGAGGAAACTGAGGCTTAGAGGGCAGATGACCTGCCCAAGGTTGCCTAGCCAGCTGTAACAGAAGTAGATCCCCGGCTCCCTCTGACTTTAGGGGGTGCATTCCACATCCCGTACCGTCTCTCTGGGAAGACACCATCCCAGTTTCCAAGCAAGAGCTGACTGCTCGCTGCCTGACAGATGATCTACATTGGGAGTCATAAGTCTTACCTAAAAGCATAAGCTCCCTACCCAGGTTAGAGGTTTTATGACTTGTCATAATCACTGCTTCCCCTCACTTGCCATATGCTTGTACTTTACCAAGACGAACTCATTTTACCCTAATAAGGACACTAAGGGAATTAGCTGCAGAGAGGTTAATCATTCCACCAAGACACATGCTAAGTAGCAAATCTGGGCTCTGACCCTGAATAGAGGGGCCAGAGATGGATCCCTCAACCCCCACTGCACTAAGTTTCTCCCTCAAACTGTGAACTTTCACCTTGGCACCTTGAACTTGGATCCCTGCTCTAACTTGGAGCACTGCCAAGCCCTCAGCTGTAGCCAGGGGGGAGTCCCCACCTCAAGACCCTCCCACCTGTAGGGACCTGGTTGCTGCTGCTCTGTGGGGGCTCAGTGCCTCAGGAAAAGAAGCAGGCTCTGAGCTAGGGTGGGAGACAGCAGCAGAAAACTCGGGGTCACAGGGAAAAGGCAGGGATGGAGAGGGAGCGGGCCCTGGAGGGAGGGGCTGTGACTTCCGTTGCGGGGGTGGGGGTGGGGTGCTGTCCAAAGAGCCTGGAGCAAGCCTTGCCTGCAACAGATACTCCAGCAGCAGCAGCAGCAGCAGCTCCAAACTAATACAACTGACCTCACTTGCTGTCCTGAGTCCATTCGGATTCTGGCAAGCCTAGATTTGGCAGTTGGCTCAATAAAAAGAAGCCACGGGCTGAGCGGGGAAGTGCAGGGGCCTGGGAATGGATTCTATACAGCGGCCTGCTGGGGGGCAGCACCGAGTTACAGCTGTGTCCCCTCCCAGCTGCGTGACATTGGCGGAGCCTCTGCACCACCTCTGACAAGTGGGGAGCCTGGTACCCAACCACGTTGGTTCTAAATGTGAGGACGGGAGGCAGTATTCCGGACCCTGCCGGTCCACGAGTCCCAGAGAGGCTGTGACCAGTTTCACCACCCACTGGCTGGGTGACCTTGAGCAAGTCTCTTCCTGTCTTGGTGTCTCTGCTTGCTCAACTGTCAAATGAAGGAGCAAGGTCTCAAGTCCCTGGGAGGTCTAAGGTCTCCAGGTAGCGCCATTTCTCTCATTTCGGAGCTGACCTCTTTGGGCGTCTGGGACACACACTTCTCCTTTCTCCACCTCTCAGCTGCAGCTCCAAAGCAAAGCTCCTTGCTATTTCTCCTCTGCTGCCACCCCTTACTCTGACCCGCCGGATCAAAGCAGTTCCCTGCCCCCGTCAGGTCACCATCAACCTGTCCTTCAGTCCAGCTTCATTGAAGCCAGTCCAATGGATGGCTCCTGCAAGCATCTCTCTTGGCTAAGGGCCTAGGGAATTCCACCAGGCAATGTCCACAGGAGCTAGGAAGGGGGAGCCCCAGGAGGCAAACGGGGGCCCTTCTCTCTGCATGGACACCCTCTTCTCCAGGAGAGGGGTTGGTCTGTCTCAGGGGAGGATATCTGGAACATAGTCCTGTGTGTGTGTGTGTGGGGGGGGGGGTCCTCACTGGTCCTGCTGCCTCAACGGCCATCTCTGCTGGCAGTTTGGAGGCTCCAGGTATGATATCTAGGCTGAGAAGCCCAGCTCTAAGGGTTTAAGTCTTCTAAACCTTCTAAACCTCAACCTCTTCTCTTATCTCTGGCAATCGTGGGAGAGAAAAGGAGAGATGGGATTAGGTGGAGTAGAGAGATGGAAGGGATGGGACAGGGTAGGGGGGTGGTTAATGGGATGGGATTTGTGCGAAAGGGTTACAGGGGTGGGGTGAGGTGTGTGGCTTGGTCCAGATGAGCTATGGGACCCCTGCCCTGTTTCTGAATGTGAAAACCCCTCCTCTTACATCTTGAGAAAGAGGAGTAATCTCCCAAATGCCTTAAATGTAAAGGTGTTCAAGGCAATCAATCTTCTCTCTCTGATGGATGAAGGGGGGTTGGGGGAGGGGAGATAGGGAGTTGAGTCCAGTTTCTGAGTTGGGGAGGGGGGGTTACACGTAAGTCTGTATTGCACTTGAGGGTTACATGCAGTCTCTGGCCAGCGAGATCCTTCTTTTAGGGAGGGGCTTATTTTCCCTCCTGGAGGAAGCACTCCGTTATCTCCGAGCTGAGAAGGGAGGGTGGGGAGAAGAATCCAAACTTAGTTTTTTAGGGACGGGGGAGAGGCATGCGTCTCCCAAGAAATGATGGGCCCTAGGAACCCGAGGAGGCTGGAACCCACTTTGGGGGCGGAGGGAAGCATGTTCCATTCCAAGGGGGAATGTGGGGAGAGCAATCTAATTTCTAGAGCCGGGGGCGGGGGGGCAGGAAGGAAGGGCCCATATTCGAAGGGAAAAGGAAACTATTTTGCTCTCTGGACGGTGGACAGCTCTCTCTTTTCGGGACAGAGGGACCCGCGTCTCGGAAAGATGAGGGCTCGGTCTCTTAAGAGAAGATGCCCCGTTTTTGCTCCCTGGGGGGCAGGGCCGAAGGATTTCATCTCAGCTAGCGCGCAAGGGCTCGCCTCACGCGACCCGGCGCCTGGTCCTTACCTCCAGGCCTCTGCTCCAATGTGCGAACTCCGATCCGCCGGGCTGCGACTTGAGCGATCAGCGCCCTGCGCTCCGGCTGCGGCCGGTCTCTGCCCCGCTTCCCCCAGCGACTCGCCGGGCTCCTGGGCTCCGCCGAACGGCGCTGGCCAATCAGCGCTGCGGGTCTCGGCCCTCGCGCGCGCCACCGCCAATGAGCGCGCCCGCCACGGGCCACCGCCCCCGGGAGGGCGGGGGAAGGCGGGCCGGGGGCAGAGTCCGGCCTCTCGGGGGCGAAGGAGCCGGGGGCCAGGACGAGGGGCGGCGAGGGCCGGGATGGAGGAGCCGGGTTGTGACCGCGGCGGCTAGGAGCCCCAGCCGAGCTGGGGTCTGGGGAGCCCGTCTCTGAAATGGGGGGCGAGGGGGAGAGGCTCTATAGGCTGGTTTAACCTAGACCTTAGTTGCCCCCTGCCACTTTTCTGGATACTGGGGGCTGCAGACTTGTGTAGCTGCCCCTCTGCACCATGAGCCTTAGATCTCGGGCTCCGGGAAGCCTAGATTTAGAGTTAGACAAGGTTCCGTAAGAAAGGGAGGGCGAAAGAGCACAGGGTCCCCCTCCACCCACCAAGCCCCCTCGCCCACGCACACCCTCCCTCCGTGCAAGTGCTCAGGGCCTTCTCGCTCTCGACTCTCTGAGCTGCCTTTCATTTAACACCTCCCAGCTAGAGCATCCTTGGGGCAGCGAAAAATCACTGGACTAGGAGTCCATGGTTCCTGCTGTATGTTCTCGGGCAGGTCACTCTGCCTCTCTGGTCCTCAACAGTAAGTGGAGACGGCAGTGACAACACCTCCTTCATGAGCGCAAGGGAGAGGGTAGATGTGATGAAGCTGCCTTTACAAAAATTAAAGTGCTGTATGAAGACTAGCTAATACTAAAGTGTGAATAACTGCTAGCCCAGTAGCTTTCTAAAGCTATTTGGAAAGAGGATGCATTCGTTCAATGGTAAAATCAAAGACACAGGAAGCTACCCATCAGAAACCAAGAGCTCACCAAGTGCGCATGATGAATAACTGTTCCAGAATTTAAAATGCCAGGAAAGAATACAGCTTGGGTTTCCCCACTCAGCCTGATCAGGTAACTATTTCCTTTGTTTGCATCTTGCAAAACCCTGAGGTCCTTCCTTCCTGCCTTCCATGAATCCAGGCTGCCCTATCTCCGATCAGGTGAACAGGACTATAGTCCTGGGAATTAAGATAAATATAAAGAAAAAAAAAAAAGGTGTGTGTGTGGGGGGGGCTTCCCAGGTGGCTCAGTGGGTGAAGAATTCACCTGTAAAGTAGGAGACACAGGAGACTCAGGTTCGATCCTTGGGTTGGGGAGATCCTCTGGAAGAGGGCATGGCAACCCACTCCAGTATTCTTGCCTGGATAATCCCATGGATAAAAGAGCCATGGGGTGACAGAGTCGGACACGACTAAAGCAACTGAGCATCCCAAAGCGAATGAATACATCTAAAAACTGCCAAACAAACCACCTGCCCTCTAGTGTGGTCTGTGACTACAGGGACCAAAAGAAACAGTAAATAAGAGCTTCCCTGGTGGTCCAGTGGTTAAGAACCTGCCTGCCAATGCAGGGGACATGGGTTTAATCCCTGCTCTGGGAAGATCCCACATGCCGAGAGGCGACTAACCCCGTGGGCTACGACTACTGAAGGCTGCGAGCTCTAGGGCCTGTGCTCCACAATTAGAGATGACACTGCAGTGAGAAGCCGCGGCACCACTGCTAGAGGGCAGCCCCAGCTCCCTGCAGCTCGAGAAAACTGGAGTGCAGCAACGAAGACCCAGTGCAGCCCCAAACGAAGAAAGCTACAAAGGAATACAAAGGAATAGATAGAATATACCACCGGACCACAGTTCTGCTAAAACCGAGAGCTTCGCCAGTCTCTTTGGTATGTTAATGCTGTCACTTTGCAGAACTTTATGAGGCCTGGGTTATAAATTTTTCCTTAAAATCCAAGCCATACAGATAATCCCTTTTACTGTCCAAAGAAATAAAATGGTCAGTAAATATGGAAGGAAGGAAGGTTTGCCAAAAAAAGACAAGTTAAAGAGATGGAAAATTGTTAAAGACAAGTTAAAGAGATGGCCTTGTTTTTATTATTATAATTAGCATTATTTGTGGAGGTTTCAAGGAAGTGGACAATTTCATACATTGCTGTAGGGAATATCAGCGTTCAAAGCCTTTTTGGGAAGAAACTGAGTATTCCTATTCAAAAAATCTGAAAAATAAGCTTACCCTTTGACCTAGCAGTTAAACCTCCATGAATTTATCCTAAAACAATGAAAGGTGCTAAAGTTTAATGATAAAGTGGCTTACTGTCATTTTGTTTCTTGAAGCAAAAATCTAGAAACAACTTATAAGTACTTATAAGTTGAGTACAGCAGGGACTCAGAAAGGACATCTGTTGCATGAAATTAGATGCCTCCAATACAGCATAGATGTTGAATACTGAATGGTATGGAATTAAATAAAACATAGGTATTGAATATTGAATGGTTTACTCAAAATATTAAGTGGGTAAAAGATATTTGCCAAAAAAGCTTATTTGGTGTTCTATTTTTGGTAAATCTAAATAAATAGATATCGATAAATCAATACCATCTAATAGAACCTTCCATGATGGTGGAAATGTGCTGTTCAATATGGTATCCACCAGCCAAGGTAGGTATGGAACACTTGACATGTGATTAGTTGATTGTGAAATGGAATTTAAAAATATTATCTAACTTTTGTTTTAAGTTAAATAGTCACACATTGGTGGTGGTGGTCATTTAGTCCTTCAGTTGTGTCCAACTCTCATGACCCTATGGACGTAGCCCACCAGGCTCCTCTGTCCATGGGATTTCCCAGGCAAGAATACTGGAGTGGGTTGCCATTTCCTCCACCAGGGGATCTTCCCTACCCAGGGATCGAGCTCATGTCTCCCTCATTGCAGGTGAATTCTTTTACTGCTGAGCAACCAGGGAAGCTCCTGTCTGTCACACTGGACACCACCAATACAGATGATACATAGATCGATAGACTGAAAAAAAAAATAAATGCCCACTAGTAGAGTAGAAGTAGTTATCTCTGCATGTTAAAATTGTGGATGACTATAATTTTAGTTAACATGGAAAACAAAAAGCAAAAGTGTAAGTCAAATGCAACCCACCATCAGTTTACATGACTGCAATCTGGGCTATAAAATGGGGTTTACACTGTAAATGGTAGAAAAAAATGAAAAGAAGAAGATTTTGTATCGCAAAAAAACCGCATAAAATTCACATTTCATTGTGCATGAAGTTCTACCGGAACATAGCCGCACCACCCACTTCTGGATGTCTGTGGCTGTCTTTGCGCTACTCCGGCAGAGCCCAGGAGCAGTTGCGACAGAGACCATACAGCCTGCAAAGCCAAAAATATCTACCATCTGGCATTTTCAGGAAAAGTTTGCCAAGCCCTGGTCCAAGGCAATCGGGGGAGACAAAGTAGGCGTCGTCGTCTCCATTCATCTGTTCATTCATTCATTCATCTACGTATGGAGCATCACTGTGGGTTAGGGCCTGGTGTAGGACTTTCAGGAGGCGCTGCCTTGTTTCTGCTTGGGGGAGCCTGTGAGAAGGATTTTTAGAGCCAAGTGCTTCGCAAGCTGGTTCTCCAATAGCTTCATTGTGACACTTATGAAGAAAATGGTTGGCAGGTGGAGAAAGCCCTGTTCACCTTAGCTTTGCTTGCATTTCCCACAGCTCCACCGTTTTCCTGTGGGGCCGCTTGGGGCTCCAGGTGTCTTCCAGAGGCTGACTGAGACCCAGGATTTGTTGTTCAGTCACAAGTCGTGTCCGACTCTTTGCGACCCCATGGACTGCAGCACACCAGGCTTCCCTGTCCATCACCAACTTCCGGAGTTTGCTTAAATTCATGTCCATCCAACCATCTCATCCTCTGTCGCCCCCTTCGCCTGCCTTCAATCTTTCCCAGCATCTTTTCCAATGAGTCAGCTCTTCTCTTGAGGTGGCCAAAGTATTGGAGCTTCAGCTTTAGCATCAGTCCTTCCAGTGAATATTCAGATTGATTTCCTTTAGGATTGACTGGTTTGATCTCCTTGCAGTCCAAGGGACTCTCAAGAGTCTTCTCCAACATCACAGTTTCAAAGCATCAATTCTTCAGCGCTCAGACTTCTTTATAGTCCAACTCTCACATCTGTACATGGCTAATGGAAAAACCATAGGTTTGACTATATAGACCTTTGTCAACAAAGTAATGATGCTGCTTTTTAATACACTGTCGACGTTGTCATAGCTATTCTTCCAAGGAGCAAGTGTCTTTTGAGACCCAGGATGGGAACTCCTTAATATCTTTTTTTTTTTTTTCAAGATATTTATTTGGCTGCACCAGGGCTCTGGGTTGTGGCAGGAGGGACCTTCCGTCTTTGTTGCAGCATGTCATGTTGATATATCCTCCACTCTTCTCTGTAGCCACAGGCAGGTGACAGCCCTCCCTGCCACGCCATGGTCCTATGTGTCACCAAGGGCCCGACATCTATCACGCTGGGTCCTGAGCGGAATGCCTGTGACCCTCGCCTGCCTCGGCCCACCCTCATCTGTGATACTGCACAGCAAGTGGAGCTGGGTGGGTCCGTGTGAACCAATGTGATCTCTGAGGTCTGGAGCCCTTAGAGGCTACAGTGGAGACCACTCACTGGGTGCCCACCCAGCCCTGCTGCTCACAGGCCCAGGGACCCTCGGGGGCCGCTCCTCTTCCCTGACTCTCAGTTTTGCTGTTGTTTTCGTTTACCTGCTCAGTCACGTCTGACTCTTTGTGACCCCATGGACTGTACAGCCTGCCAGGCTCCTCTGTCCATAGAATTCTCCAGGCAAGAACACTGGAGTGGGTTGCCATTTCCTTCTCCAANTCGTTTACCTGCTCAGTCACGTCTGACTCTTTGTGACCCCATGGACTGTACAGCCTGCCAGGCTCCTCTGTCCATAGAATTCTCCAGGCAAGAACACTGGAGTGGGTTGCCATTTCCTTCTCCAAGGGATAATCCCAACCCAGGGATTGAACCCGCGTCTCCGGCATTGGCAGGCAGATTCCTTCCTGCAGAGACACCTGGGAAAACCTGACCTTCCGTTTCCTTGCCCGTAAGAAGAGGTGATACTGCAAGATGTGTCTGCCCAGCAAGGAGGTTAGATGGTTGAGTTTTCCCTTGATTTCCCGTGTCTGTCTCCTGGCTCAGGCACTGGGCTCACCCCCAGTTCCCAGGATCTTCACCATTAAAAGATCTCAGAGTCACACGATTGCATGGGATCCCAGGAGGCAGGTCCTCTGACAGAGCTTTACCGATGGAGTGTGCCCTACACGTGTACGGAAAGACTATTAACCTAGCTGGGGGTCAGCAACGGGGACGCCTGGCTCTGTCTGGAGTGGGTTGGGGTTGTCATGAGCAGGGGCGGAGGGAGGTGCTGCTGGAAGCTAGTGCCAGGAGGCCTGAGATGCTGCTCAGTATCCACAGTGCACAGGATGGGCCGCAACAGAGAGCTATCTGGCCCCAAACGGCAGGTCTTCCGTGTGTGCGGTTGTGGTTTTTTTTGACTTTGCTGGGTCTTCACTGCTGCAAGGGCATTTCTCTAGTTGTGGTGAGCAGGGGCTGCTCTCTAGCTACAGGGCTTGGGCTGCTCACTGCAGCGGCCTCTCTGGAGGAACGCAGGCTCTGGGCGCTCGGGTTCAGGCGTTGCAGCTTCTGGGCTACAGGCTCAGTGGTTGTGGTGCGTGGGTTCAGTTGTTCCGTGGCATGTGGGACCTTCCTGAATCAGGGATAAACTTAAGGCTCCCGCATCGGCAGGCGGACTCTTCACCACTGAGCTACCAGGGAAACACTATATATATATATATATATTTTTTTTTTTTACCACACCGGGCAGCATGTGGGATCTTAGTTCCCAGACCAGGGATCGAACTGTGTCCTTTGCAGTGGAATCTCAGAGTCCTAACCGCCAGATGGCCAGGAAAGCACCCCCTGGGCAAGTTTTAATCTCTTTTGAGTTGCAGTTTCTTCATCTGGAAATTGTAACAGTGCTTAGCCCTGAAGGTCCTGATGAAGTGCAAAAGAGAGAACCTGTGTAAAGCATCCTGCTGTACAAATGCAGCCAGAAAAATAGGCAGAGGAGGGGGGACCCCTCCCCACCTCTTGATTTTCATTCTCGCTCTTCCCCCACGTGCCTGCCTCGCCCCTGGAACATCCAGGGGTGCGTTGTCATGGAAACCTTTCAGGGATGGTGCACTCAAGAGCTCGAATGATTTTTTTTTTCCTCCCCCAAATAACCCATCCTGTCAGTCAAACAACACTTAGGCAAAATGGTTTTACATCATTAGCTGCTTGGGGCGTTTCCAACCCCCACTGAGACAGGCGCTTAATCAGGATGCGACGGTGGACACTTAAGAGTGGCGCTGGTGACCGTGGTGGCAGCGGTGATGAGGTGAAAATGACGGCCGCCACTCTTGCGCCTCTCCTGAAGCAGGTGGTGGGCCGCATGCTTTACATGCATCAAGTACCATCTTTAAGAGACACAAATATCAAGGCTCAGAGAAATGAGTGTTGGGCTGCCTTGAGCCCAGTTCAGACGCCTGGCGCCATGCTCTAGCCACCAATCTTTATTGCCTTCCAGGAGCTGCCAGAGGAGGAGGGTAGGGGAAGAAGGCTTAGTTCCTTTTGTCCCTGATCCCTGCACCCAAACCATCAGCTCCAGGCTCTCTTTGTGGTAAGCTGGAAGCTGGAAATGCCTTGATCTGCCCACAGGACCCATTTCTGAGCTTGATTCCTTGGTCCAGACACTCCAGCCCCAGAGGAATGGTCCTGTGTGCCTCCCATGTCCACTGTTTCCTAAGGCCTGAGGTAGAATCATGTCTCAGTCCTGGCCTTCAGACCCTTGGCTCTATCCCAGCACAACGTCATAACATAGTCTCTGATCCACAGGCTTCCTGCTTGCCTTCAGAGAAACAGTCCCCACCTTGGGCAAGACAGTAATTGGAAGAATGCTGGCTACAGAGTCAGGCAGACCTGGGCTTAGATTCCACTCCTATTACTTCAGAGTAGTGTGACCTCAGCCTGTGTGTGCTCTTTGAGCCTCAGCTTACCTACCTCTAAAATGGGTTCAGGGTTGGTAGGCTGATAAATGAGAGCCATGGTGTGTTTGTTGCTCAGTCATGTCTGAGTCTTTGCGGCCCCAGAGACCGTAGCTTGTCAGGCTCCTCCGTGCAGGCAAGAAGACGAGGGGTAGCCATTTCTTTCGCCAGAGGGGATCTTCCTGACCCGGGGATAAAACCTGGGTCTCCCACATTGTGAGCGGATTCTTCACCATCTGAGCCACCAGCAAGACAGGCTTGATCTGAATTAGGGTATGAGGTTAGCTGGGTTCTGGCTGGTCTCGGAACTCATGTGCCATCGGATAATGTAGCACGGGTTGGGTGGAGAGTCCCCCCGTGACTTTTGGGGTCCGCTTGGAAGAGGCTGCCGGTGGCAAGGGGACAGACGACTGTGTCCTGGAGTCCTCACCGCAGTCGATTCATGAGGCTGGGGCGCCACCTCGCGGCGAAAGGCCTTCAGGGGCCAGCTCGGAGGCGAGGTGGGAGGAGAAAAGGAGCTTTCAGAACTCCCTTGTCACCTCGGGTTGGGGCCAAGCAGGGAGGCCCGGGAGCCCTGGTTCCCAAGCGGTTCATTCACTCATCTGAATCTCCCAGAGGAGCAGTCTACTCAGGTCTTTTTTTTTTTTTTTTTTAAATACTGGAGCATAGTTTATTAACAATATGTGTTGTTGTGGTCACTTGCTCAGTCGCATCTGACTCTTTGCAACCCCATGAACTGCAGCACACCAGGCTTCCCCTTCACTATCTCCCGGAGTTTGCTCAAACTCAAGTCTGTTGAATCGATGATGCCATCCAACCGTCTCATCCTCTGTCACATCTCATCCTCTTAACAATATGTGTTAATTACTTTTCAAAATGTATTAAGAAAAACAATGTTGTGTTGGTTTCAGGTGTAGAGCAAAGTGATTCAGTTATACATATACATATATCTATTATTTTTCAAATTCTTTTTCCCATTTAGGTTGTTACAGAATATTGAGCAGCTTTCTCTGTGCTATATAGTAGGTCCTTGTCGTCTATTATAAATATAGCAGCGTGTACATGTCAATCCTAAACTCCCGATCTATCTAAAGCATGTTTTTTAAAAGACAATCTTTACTTTTTTTTTTTTTTAACTTAAAGAGTTTTCTTTCTTTATTTTGGCTGCACCTTGAAGCCTACCAGGGTTAATTCCCCTACCAGGGGCTTGAACCCGTGCCCCCTGCATTGGAAGGGGGAGTCTTCACCACTGGTCCACCAGGGAAGTCCTGTCTCAGGCTTTCTCATGCCCTGAGGTCACCATCTTTTTAGGTGGCTCCTCACTGTCCAGGTGTTTAGGAAATTCTGTGCTATGATCTTTCTTCAAGTCCCCATATTATGCTTAACTCCCAGTGGCTTGAGCCTTGGAAGTGATGGGGAAGCAAGTTTAGTGGGTTGAGTTCTAATTAATTAAGGTTTTACAACATGGGACAGGCTTCCCTGGTGGCTCAGATCGTAAAGAATCTGTCTGCCATGTGGGAGACCTGGGTTCCATCTCTGGGTTGGGACGATCCCCTGGAGAAGGGAATGGCAACCCACTCCAGTATTCTTGCCTGGAGAATTTCATGGACAGAGGAGACTGGTGAGCTACAGTTCATGGGGGTCTCGAAGAGTCAAACATGACTGAGTGACTAACACACACGCGCACACATAATAGAGAGGGCAGCTTAAGAATAAAGTTAGATCTTAATCATTATAACTCTGCTGCTTAAAATCAGCAAGCTTTCCCTATGGGAAACAAACTCAAGACCCATTCGGATCAGGTATCTATCAATCAACAGACTGATTTTTTTCCATTAATTCATTTGTCCACTGCACTTCATTGGTTTATTCCTATGGGTATAATCATCAATAGTGGGATTGTTTCTTTCTCTGATTCCTGTGCTCTTTCCAATCATCCATCAATATTTTCTGATCAGCACAGAAATCACAGTCACCGGGTGCCAGATTGTTTTGATGAGAGTGCCTGTGAGGGGACGGAGGAATGAGCATTTAGGGCTTCTTCCATCACCCAAGCCCACAGGTCTCTTTTTGGTCTGAGGGGCTGACCTCGTCCTTTGTGGTTTAATTTTTTTAGAAATATTTTATTTGGCTGTGCTGGGTCTTTGTTGCAGCATGCTAGATCTGTAGTTATGGCATGCAGGCCCTTAGTCGTGGCATGTGGGATCTAGCTCCCTGACCAGGGATCAAACCTGCCCCCCGTCCTGCCCACCCCACCCCAGCATTGGGATTCCAAGTCTTAGCCACTGGACCACCAGGGAAATCTGTGGTTTTAACAGAGGGTTAAAATGCACAAAGCCATCAGGCTGATTTCTCAGTCTGCTGGTAGAGACCTTGCATGTGTGCATGCTTAGTTGTTCAGTGGTGTCCGACTCTTTGCAGCCCTTTGGACTGTAGGTAGCCCACCAGGCTCCTCTGTCCATGGGATTCTCCAGGCAAGAAGTCTGGAGTGGGTTGCTATGCCCTTCTCCAGGTGATCTTCCCATGCCAGGAATCGAACTCCTGTCTCCTGCATTGCAGGTGGATTCTTCACCGCTGAGCCACCAGGGAAGCCAGAGAGAGACAGAGACGGAGACCATAACATCATCTGAAAGTTCGCAGACTTCAAAACCATCCAGTGTTTCGGGGCAGAATCACTAATCAGGGTCAGATCTGCAAGTCCTGACAGATACCGGCTTTGGGGCACTGTACTGCCACACCAGATGGGAAACGGCCCCAAATGAGGGGCCTCTCCCAGGTTCTTGCTGGGACCAGGGGTGAACTGCTGCCTTCTTTCCTCATCTGTGGGGTGACCACCTGCTCAGCACCTGAGCCCGTGTGCTGGTCTAGTGGCTGAGGTGGGCTTGACCCTGTAGTCACACTCCTGCGAGCTAATACCACTCTTGTGTGGCTTTCTAGAAGGCTGCGGGGCAGGGAACACAGCATGCGCAGCACCGTCACCTCAGGAGATCAGTGCCGGGGCGCCCTGGACGGCTGCTGCAGTTGAGTGCCCAGATGCCTAAGGGTCACCTTGACAGAGACCAGCGAGCTGGGGCTCCTGTAGGGGAGCTTTATGCCAGAGTCACAGAGGGCCAGGATCGGCCTGCCAGTGCGTGGTGAGCCCCGCACACGAGGGGCTCTCCACAGATGGGCAGACACGACATCCCACTTCAGCTCCACCCTCTATGACGGGGGTCCCTGACCTCCGGGCACTAATGCCTGATGATCTCAGGGGGAGCTGATGTAATCACAATAGAAATACAAAGTGCACAACAAATGTCATGTACTTGATTCATCCCCAAACCATCTAAGCCCCTGCCCCTCCGCTCACTGCCTCAGTCTGTGGAAAAATTTTGTTCCATGAAACCCGACCCTGGTACCAAAAAGTTTTGGGGCCACTGCTACTGTATGAGATGCCTGGACCCCAAGATCGTTTCCCCAGGAAGCAGGTTCCCCTACCAGCGGTGTCGAGGGTGACTTGCCTGTTCCTCCTCTAAAGGCCACTCAAGTCCTCCAAAGTGACTTGTGTGTAATGTGGAGCCTGGGATTTTAGGCAGGTCTATATAATGTGACTCTTCAGATTTGTTCTCTGTCCAACTAGTGTGTCTGGATTTTTTTTTTTTTTTTTTCCGGCAGCACAGCTTGGTTTTCAGGATCTTAATTCTCCCACCAGGGACTGAACCCGGGTCACGGCAGTGAAAGCACGGAGTCCTAACCACTGGGCCCCTTTTACTGACACAGATAGGAAGAGATGGCTCTCGGTGATTCCATCCAGCATGAGACGAGGAGAATGACCAAATCATGCAGGCCACAGTGTACAAACTGAAAATGCTCCCACCCCAGCAAGTCTGCATTGGGCCAGTACCTGTCATCTAGTGAAAACTTCCCCGGTTCATCTTTTTTAAAAAGTTAAAAATATATATTTTAACTATTTATTCAACTGTGTCAGGTCTCAGCTGTGGCATGTGGAATTGAATCATATGGGAACAACTCTAGTTGTGGCGCTCAGGCTCAGCAGTTGTGGCATTTGGGCTTAGTTGCTCCAGGACATGCAGGATCTTAGCTCCCTGACCAGAGATCGCACGTGTGTCCCCTGCACTGCAAGGCGAATTGTCAGCCACTGGACCACCGGCAAGTCTTCTGGTGCGTCTTCCTCGGCTTATCTACTATCATCTTTGCAGCAGCTCCATGAAGACGGGGAGTCTTACCATTTTACAGATGAAGAAGCCGAGGCTCAGAGAGACTAGGTCGTTTATCCAAGGTCACCTGGCTGGTCCATGGCAGAACTAGGACTGAACCCAGTTCTGCCCAACCCGAGTCTGTGCTCTCAAGAAGGGATGACCTGTGGTCCCTTGACCAGAAGCACCAGCGCCACCTGGGAGCCTGGTAAATTGCAGCATGGAGCCCCACCCAGGACTGAGAAGCTGTGTCTGTCAAAACCTGGGCAATTTGCATGCATAGAATCTGAGAAGTGTTAGGCCCATATCATTCCTGTTTGTTGGTTTTACCAGGTATTTCTCAGGCAGGCCTGAACTATCAAGTCCCCTCCCTGGGCTGTATATCTTCTGAAAATGTTAGAATATGTCTCCCCCGCAAAAAAAAATGGAGTCCAATGGCCTGGATTAATTCCCTACCTTAGTACACCATCTCGAAGGTCTGATGATTCTGAACTATCACTGCCAAACAGGCACTTCCAGAAGCTCAAGCAAAGCTGTAAAACACGGTGATAAGGGTGCATTTAGACTTCAAGGAGTGAAAATCTGATGATGCTTTGAATTATACTGAATCAAGATTAATTCCAGGCTCCACTTAGAGGAAGCTTTCAGGCCGAGTGGTTTGCACATAAAAGCATGTCCCCTGATGCACCAGGTGAAACGCATGACAACTCTATCACTTGGTGTCAATTATCTTGATAGGCTTGTCCCCAGGATTGCTGGGAAAGTCACTGGTGGTGCTCTGTTTTGAACACTTATTATTAATAAATCCTGTCTTTTTTCCCCCCCTTTTCTCTTTTTTAAATGATGAAAGTCATTGTTCCATCACCAATTTGTGTCCGACTCTTTGCGACCCCATGGACGGCAGCATGTCAGGCCTCCCTATCCCTCACCATCTCCTGGAGTTTGCCCGTTTATGTCCACTGAATTTGTGATGCCATCCAACCATCTCATCCTCTGTCACTCTCTTCTGCCCTCAATCTTTGCCAGCATCAAAGTCTTTTTCAATGAGTCAGTTCTTCACATCAGGTGGCCAACAGATTGGAGTTTCAGCTTCAGTATCAGTCCTTCCAATGAACAGTCATTGTAGATTTCCTTTAGGATGGACTGGTTGGATCTCCTTGCAGTCCAAGGGACTCTCAAGAGTCTTCTCCAGCACCACAATTTTAAAGCATCAATTCTTCAGTGCTCTGCCTTCTTTGTGGTCCAACTCTCGCATCCATACATGACTAACTGGAAAGACCATAGTTTTGACTGTATGGACCTTTGTCAGCAAAGTGACGTCTCTGCCTTTTAGGTTCGCCATAGCTTTCCTTTCAAGAAGCAATTGTCTTCTGATTTCATGGCTGCAGTCACCATCTGCAGTGATTTCAGAGCCCAAGAAGAGACAGTCTGACACGCTTCTACCTTTTCCCCTTCTATTCACATGAGTTGATGAGACTGGATGCCATGATCTTAGTTTTTTAACGACTGAATTTTAAGCTGGCCTTTTCACTTTCCTCTTTCACTTTCATCAAGAGGTCATTTCCTCTTCAAGTTACATATAGTTCCATTATATATTACAATTATTTAAGTAGATAAATTAAGATTTTTAGTTGGAATTTCAATATCAAACTCTCAAAAACTATTAGAATAGACAGAAAAGTAGAAGGATATAGTAGACCTGAAAAGCACCATGAACCAATTCAACATAATTAACATTTATACAATTTTCACACAACAGTAAGATACAAATTCAAGTTCCCATAGACTATAAACCAGGAGACACTGGAACATATCCAAGGACATAAAACAAGGTACAAAAACTTCATGGTCTAAAGGTATTGAAATTATACAGTCTTTTCTCATTGTGGAATTATATCAGAAATCCATATCAAAATATAAATGAATCCTGTCTTGATCTGCTACTCTGCTTGATTATGGCAAGTCAATCAGGGAAGTTTTTTTTTTTTTTTACACAATTTTAAATTTATTTTAAAAAATTTAATTTTTAAAATATTCAAAACATTTTGTATTGGGGTATAGCCGATTAACAATCAGGGAAGGGTTTTTTTGTGTATAGGAACCTTGGAAAAGGGTGAAATCTCAAAGGCTAGGCTTCTTAAACCTCTGTGTTCACAAATCGCCCCGGGTCTTGTCAGTGCAGGTCTGACTCGGGTCTGGGCTGGGCTTGCTGCTCCATGTCTAACAGCCTCCCAGGAGATGGCACTGCCAGGGCTGCTGGTCTGGGAGCCACACTGGGGATGAGGGGCGAGCATGGGCCCGCTGGGAGCCTGACTCTGCCACACGGTAGCTGTGTGGTGGTGGACAAGTTGCTTAGCCTCTCTGACCTTCAGATTTCTCACATTTAAAACAGGGATCGTTCTGTCTCTCAAGGTCTTGGTAAGACTTAAAGGTGGCGTGTGTACATCTCCTTCCACTCCCTGTGGGAAGGGCTGAGACTCATTCTTCTGCGCCGCCTTCACGGTAGGTTCAACCAAGGCCCATTTTTCCTTCCTCGAGTAGCTGACGCTCTTCTTCCAGGTCGCGGTTTCCCTGCCTCGGCACCACTACCATTTTTGGGCTAGACTGTTCTTTGCTGTGGGGGCTGTCCTGTGGTATGGGATGTTTAGCAGCCTCCTTGGCCGGGGGCACCCATCTCCCTGCGGTGTGACAACCCAAAATGTTTCCAAACTTAGCCAAATGCCCCTGGAAGCAAGAGCACCCACAACTGAAAAACACTATACTAAGCAACAACTCCTCTGAACAATTGATTCCATAAAATATACTGAGCCCCTGCTTTGGGCCAGGGAGACGGCAGCAATGTAGTGGTGTGTAAGACAAACAGGTCTCTGACTTCACGGAGACTTTTCCCCTTCAACAGCCTTAGTCTTCTGAACCATTAAATGGGTCGGTCTAACCAGGCTGCTGACTAACTAGAGTAAGTGGCTGGGAAAATGAAATGAATCGAGACCTGAGAAGCCTGGCCCACAGTGTCAGGACACCGTGTCAGGACAGAAATGGGATCTCTGTGCTTGGGGGGCAGTGACATAGGCAGGGGTGGCTGGGCTGGAGCTGGAGGGGCACCGGGGCAGGGCCGTGCTCACCCAGGGCGGGGGTTGGACAGTGTGCAAGAGCATTGAGGGGATGGGGGGAGAGGACCGTGGGGAGGGAAGGTGGGACTCACATTGGAAAGCAGGAGAGAAGGAGGCAGAGAAGGGGTGGGAGGAGCGGGGATGACAAGGTGAGGGGTGAGATGCAACAGAGGCCCAGGGAAGCAGGTTAAAGACCACACAGACAGGCACCTGTGTAGGTGACACACAGTGGAGAGAGGGGCGGCGGGGGGGGGCAGCCCAGGCTGAGGAAGGGAGATGCCCATGAGGCAGATGGCTGTGGGGGCCCGGACCCTGGGCAGCCAGGCGGCAGCTTTTAAGTCTTCTCCGAACCCCCCTGATTTTGGTTATGAAGAGTTAAAACTGTACTGGGTCATAGAAGATCCATTTACCACATTTTTTAAATGATAAAAAATCAATGATAAAATTCTCAAGCACATGACTTTGTGAGTTTTCAATTTTATTAGAAATGTCACAAGAACGGTTGAGAAGCTGTGTCTACAGACACGGTGGGGTCTGTTACTGGTTCCACAAAGATCTTCCAGAGTTCCTGCAGCAAACGGAGGGATGGATTCCCAGGTGAGAAAACGAGACTTTAGTTTCACAAAGGGCTGTAAATTGGCAAAGAGAAGCCCCAACAAGATGCGAACACTGGGCAGCGTGGAAGCTACTGGGAGAGCAGGCACCCCCTCTGACGGCTCTGGGCTCTTCCGTGGAGGAGCTGCATGCTGAGTCCTGACATGGATCTGAGAGAGTGAGGCTGCCCATGGTCTAAGGGGCCAGGATGGCAGCAGGTCACACAGCTCCTGCTTCTGGGAGCAGTGCACCAACACTGTGCTTGCTGGTGGGACAGACCGAGGGGGAGCCGAGCAGGATCCCTCCTCCTGGGAGCCAGGCCTGGTCTTCACAGGCCCAGAGAAAGGGCGGCTGCAGACAAGGGGCCAAGGGGACGAAAGCCCTTGGGACTTCTATGAATTCAGCTCCTGGGCATTTTAAGGGATTTTTACGGGGATTTTACACTTTCCAAATTTTCCCCCAGTGCTGATTTTAAAACTGTCATAGGAAGCAATGTGTCTGTAGGGTTAACCCTGGCTTCCCTGGGAAAGAATCTGCCTGCAATGCGGGAGACCTGGGTTTAATCGCTGGATCAGGGAGATCTGCTGGAGAAGGGAAAGGCTGCCCACTACAGTATTCTTGCCTGGAGAATCCCAAGGACAGGGGAGCCTGGTGGGTTACAATCCATGGGGTCACACAGAGTCGGACACGACTGAGGGACTGAGCACACACAGCTGCCATTTCCCGTGGGAACTCACCTTGCCTGGGTGGGGAGCCAGCCAGCACCTGGCCCTGTCATTAGGGTGACAGCTCAGAGGCCCCCTGAGACGACCCCACCTGCCACAGTTAGAAGGCCCTGGGCCATCAGACCTGCCCCTCTGGCCGGCGAGGCCACACACTTTCACAGTGAAGAGTGGCCGTCAACTCTCGTCTTCAGCCCAACCAAGCGCCCCCTCCCCCACCTGCTGGCTTCCCCTGGAGTCCGCACAGCCCGTGGGGAAAGGACGGGCCCTAGAGCCAGTGACCATTCACCCAGCGGGCCCTCGCCAGACCAGGAGGGCCCATGGCAGTGATCAGCCGGGAGAGCTCGGGCCGGGCCTGATCTGGATGCTGGCTCATTGCCTCCCGTGCCTGTGACCCGCGGCCTCGCCCAGAGTCAGAGCCGGGCCGACGGCGTGCACACCTACCAGCTGCTGGATGCGCTCGTACACCAGGAGCTGCGGGAATGTGGCGTCCACCGGCTCCACTGCGAAGCGCAGGCGCCCACCGGCCAGCCCCTCCAGCCGCTGCAGCCAGGCGCGGAAGTGGTCGTAGGCCTCGCACGTTACATCCAGGTGCCTCAGCGTGAAGTTCAGCCTGTGCACAACCGGAGAGCGCGCCGTCACCCCTGGCGCTTTCAATCCCTCTCGTCCCGCTGGACTTTAAGCGAGTGCCGCTGCGTGCTGAGCAGGAAGCCTGGGAGAAGGGTTAGTGACCGCCTCCACTCACCCCTGCAGGACAGGGCTCAGAGGGGATGGGCACGTGTCCATGTTCAAACCAAGTGATCGGGTCCACGAGGTGCCACGGGTCACGGGGACCAAGTAGGAGGGAGTCCTGGGCCTCATCGTGTAAAAGCTGCTGGAGCAGCCGTGCCCAACTCAATGCCTCTGCACCCGGCCGCGATCACTGACACAGGGCCAGTTCTAGAAGCTGAACTGCTGGGGCAGTCAGTCTGCTCAGGTTTGATTTTTGCTGTCGATTCTAAACTGCCTTCAGGAGCTGTGGGCTAGCTTACGAATTAGAGGAAAATGTGTGTAGCCGGCCCTGCGCTGCACCATGAGGGTCCCTCCCGCAACGGGAGCCTTAGCGTCTTAGGACGTCCTGGGGGAAACGCCTTGGAGGGGCTGTGACTGCAGCCGGTGAGGACGGGGGCCCGGGGCAGACGGGCAGCGCGCGCCTCGGTGAGCGCGGTGGCCACGCATCCAGGCTCCAGGATGCCGACTGCCCGGTGGGGCCTGGACGGGTCCCCAGAGCTCCAGCCCCGAGGTCTCAGCCTCCTCCCTGTGGCTGTGCACACATGCTGGTGAGTGGGGGCCACACGAGGCTGCGTGTGTCAGGGACAGCAGGCACTGGATGAGGAATGGACGAGGACACGGATGGACGCATCTGGGAGGCGAAGGTGGCCTAGCCTGAGAGGAGCTCACCTCTTCTCCACCGAGAGGATGGCGGTGCAGGCATTCTTGAGCTTGTGGGCCAGTCGGGAAAGGGTTTTAAACACAGCATCAGTTAGGTCGTCATCGTAAAACACTGAGGGGAAGAAAACAGGCAAAGGTCAGGGAGGAGGATCCCTAAGCGCATCCCAAGGACCCCTGGATGGAATCTGTAGGGACGAGAACAGTCGCAGCTCAGAAGGGAAGCGGCAGAAGCGTGGTGGGAGGCCACCCCTGAGGACCGTGCCCCCGAGGACCACATGCGGTGAGGCAGAGGCGCCCTCACCTTCGGCCGCCAGCAGGATGGTGGTCTGGCCGTACAGGTGGGAGATGTCCTCCTCGGACCAGCTGAAGGGGACCTCGGGGTCTGTGAAAGCGGAAGGACACCGTGGGCTCAGCCCTTGCTCTGTGGGCCACCAGTTCTCACCGAGATGGACTGCAGTAAGCTTTAGGAGAAGAAACTGGGGTGGGTGAGGCTGGGTGCAGTGGGCACTGCCAGGCAGCCCTGAAGCCCAGCAGGAGGTTCTGCCGGGCCTGCCTCAGCTACGAGGGGCCGGACCTGCTGCCTCGGCCGGCAGCCTGAACAGAACAGGGGCTGCCCCTCCGTCCATGGTGCTCCTGGCCCTGCGGACTTGGCGTGTGACCCTGAGAAAAGTGCTTCACCTCTCTGGGCTGCGGTGGTCATGCTAGGATGGGCCTGACAAGGACTGTCAGGGAGACCGAGGGGCCTCAAGTGCATTGGGTGCACTCAGCAACAATGGTTTTCCTCACCCCACGTCTGGCAGGGAAAGTTCTTGTACAAAGGAAAAGAGCAAGGGTGTGAGTGTGAATTAGTCTGTACAAGAAACTTAAAAAGCAAAATTTAGCAATCTCCCCTGCCCAGCGGACCCTGAACCCTCACGAGCCGACTCCTGCAGGCAAACGGTCTCAGCCCTGGAGCCCTACAGACTTGGGTTCGCACCCTGGGCAGGCACCGCACCTCTCTGAGCACCCGTCTTCCCCTGTGACCCAGGGACTGCAGGACAGATGGGACGGGACAGTGATGGCTGTGAGTCCGAACGACAGAATGAGTGTGGGGAGCCTGGCCCACGGCAGCCAGGCAGGCCGCTGTCGCTCATCAGCCAGTGGACACAGGACCCTGCTGGCCAGTCAAGGCCACACGGCAGATGGCCTCGAGGCGGCGCGAGGAGCCACGAACGGGGGCCCGAGCCAGGAGGCCACGCACCCGTGCAGAGGTCGTCTCTCAGCCAGTCCAGCTCCTTGACCTTAACCACACCGCCTGCAAAACAAACGCAAGTGGAATCCCTGAAACTCTGAGCACAGTTAGGGAAGATGAACCTCACACTTGACCTCACGATCCACCCGTCCCACCATTATGTTTTTTGGTCATGCTGTGTGGCTTGCATGATTTTGGTTTCCTGACCGAGGACTGAACTTGGGGCCCCAGCAGTGGAAGCGTGGAGGAGTCACCACTGGACCATCAGGGAAGTCCCCCACCCCACGCCTTTCACGTTAAGCCTAAGGCCTGGTGTTGGCCCAGGGAGCAGTCTCATGAGGCATGACCCTGTCCCTGGAGACCTGCAGGCAGCAGACGCTGATATGAAAAGGACGTGCCAGGTGCAAGGGAGGAGAGGGTCTCTCATGTGGATGGGGTGTCAGGGAGGCCTTCCAGAAAGGGGTGTTTCATGCATGCTCCTCCCTTCCAGGCCTGCTCTGTCCTGGGCGTTCCGCAAACATGACACAGACGGTCCACCACAGATGGGGCCCTGCTCTCAGGGGCAGGAGCTCTAGGGGAATGTCAAATCCCTATCAACTAGTCACATGGACAGATGCCCAAACACAATGCTCAGGGTGAAAAGGGGAGTCTGTGAGGGACTGTGACCTTGCTGGAGGCCTGAGACTGATTAGGGACAGACAGGAGGCAGAGAGAAGGGAAACAGACAGGAGGAAAGAGCCAAACAAAGGCCCCGAGGGCACCAAGTCTCCAGCCAGGCCAGGGTGTCTGGAGTGGAGGTAGGTAGGGACTGCCAATGGGCAGGGACCAGACCCCACAGGATTCGGACGAGCAAAGGAGCTGGGTCTCTGCTCCAAGAGCAACGGGCAATCTCTGAAGGGTCTGAAGCTTGTGGGACCGGCTGACCCTGTCCGAGTCTGGGAAATCCCCCTGGCTGTGTGAGGGAGGGGTGTGCACAGGTGGCGCATCCGTCAGCAGCTTCCCCTTTTCGGTGGTCAGGCCGATGGGGCAGGGGGCACGCCAGGCAGAAGGAAGGCCACGTGAGGTGTCTGTGACTCACTGGGTGCAGGGCTGGACGGCGTGGCTGTCAGGAGAGGGGCAGGAGCTGGCTGGGCCAGAACAGGGGGTCTGGAGCCAGAGGAAGAGCTCAGACTTGGCTCCTGGAAAATGCTCAGCGGGGAGGGAAGCGGTCAGACAAGGAGCTGGGCAGACCGGGCGGGGCCCTGTGACCTGCGGGGAGGAGAGGGTGGAGGTGGGCCGCAGCGGAGGCGTGGGCAGAGAGAAGGGAGGACAGAGCCTCGGCACACCTGCAGGGACACGAGGCCAGGACGTCTGCTCCCTCCACTGTCTGGGGCGTCCACGGGTGCGGGCAGAACCCCGTCTCCCGGTGCCCCGTTCTGGGTGTCTTCCCCACCTGCCACACAGAGGAGCCCCTCTCCCGGGCGGGGACCCACCAGGCCTCACCTCCAGAGGCGAGCAGGTGGCTGTTGAGGGCGATGTTTCGCTGGCACATGGCCAAGAGGTCTGCACCGACATCTGGGGAGACAGAGGGCAGCCATGACGCGCCGGCCACGTCGGCCCTTCGCCTCCGCGCTTCGGCCTGTTGAGAGCGCCTGTCCATCGCCCGGCGGCAGAGACGTGCAGAATGGCAACCAACGCTCCTCCCGTGTGTTTCATGCCAAAATGAAGTATGTTCACCTTAAGGCTCCTTCTTATGATCTCTTCCTTAGAGAAGATTGTCCTCGTGGGGCAGACTCTGCACTCCAGAGAGGAGAAATGAGAGCTTCCAGCATTTTCAGAGCTCGTGAAACACACACACGCTCCCCGAGTCGACCCTTGATCTAACGACCCTGAGCTGGCTCCACGGTCCCTCGTCACAGACGAAGTGGCTGGGGCAGAGTCTTGCGGTTGGGTGGAGCCATGGCTGGGAGTAGAACCCAAGTATCCCTAGAGCATGGGCTCAGTAGCTGTGGTGCCCGGGGCTGAAGCTGCTCTGTGGCACTGGGATCTTCCCGGACCAGGGACTGAACCTGTGTCCCCTGCATTGGCAGGATCCTTAGCGGATCCTTAGCCCATCAGCAAAGTCTGAACCCAAGCGTCTCTGACTCCAAATCGAGGCTCGCTCTTTGATGCCCCAGAAGACGGATGAGCCAGGAGGGCGTCTGGAGGAGACTGGTGGGGACACAGCAGAGTCAGCAGGCTGACGGCCACGCCCCAGGGCTCAACTCACTGTCGCCACCGTCGCATCTCCCCACCCGCCTGCTGTTCTGACCAGGCAGGGCTTCCCGCCACTTGAGAACTGAATTGTAGCTCTGTGAGCCCTGGACGCCAGGGCAGTGCTTTGCCAAAATTAACTTTCAGTCAGGAGAGTGAGCGTGTGGAGGGTGCCAGAAGCCTTGTGACTGTTTTTCCTGGGCTCCCTACAACCATAGAGCAGCCCCCGCTGTCCCCTGCCCCAGACCTCCCTGGGCCTGGACCACTGTCTCAACCCAGGGACCACGCAGGGCCTGGGGGTGGTGGGGGTGTGGGGAGCCCTGTCCCAGCTTCCGGGGCTCTGGGAACAGAGAACACTGAGGGATGTGCCTGGCAGCACAGGACTGGGTCAGCAGTTTCAAAGCCTTTATGGTACTTTTGTCAGAACATCTCGTGTGGGATTCTAACCTGCCAAGCGCATTCGAGAGCAGCAGTGCTGGCTGAGTGGGGGAGGGAGACCCAGGGCCCTGGGGCTGCCTCCACCCTCCAACCCTCAGTCGGCCCCGAGCGGGCTCCCTGGGTGACCGTGGGCCAGCCACCTGACCTCAGCACCTCCCGTTTGGAAAGAGGGGATGGTGACAGGCTGCCTGGGGTCGCTATGAGCTTGCAGGTGCTGGCGCTCACAAAAAGGCCTTACTAACTGTAATATGCTGCCTGCATGCACACCCTCTCAAGGGGAATCACTAAGAGATGAGATGCCACCATCATGCTCCAGGCATGAGCACAGCCCTCGGGTGCTGCTTGGTGGCTTGACTCTGTGAAGTTCACTGGCCATTTACACCCAATTGTCAAGGAGCCACAGAGTGGCCTCATTGCAGACTCCTGAGCAGTGGCTGACGCAGGGTATCTGAGCAGGACGCCTGCTTCCCAGGCTTCCCCTTTCTCAGCTCAGATGCAAAAGATGGGTGCCACGGAAACATAAACTAAGAATCTGATGAAATGCAAAGCGTGTCAGCAGACCCCACTTTCTGCCTAGCGGCTATTAAAGATTTAAAAAATACTAACATTAATAATAATAGCCTGCTGAGACCCTAGTTTCTCATAAACTGGTAGACTGTCTCTGAGAAAGCACGCTGGCCCAGTCTGGAGTGTAGCTGGTAATACTGCCCTAGGTCAGCTGGTAGGTGTGATCCCTGATGTTATCATGGTAGGAGTTGGGCGGAGGGTACATGGCACTTTCTGTACTGTTCTAGCAACTTCTGTGTGAATCTAACATTATTTCAAAATAGAACTTTTAAAAAGCAGTCATTAAGTACATTAAGTACAGGCTTCCCTGGCGGCTCAAGACGGTAAAGAATCTGCTTGCAATGCAAGAGACCCAGGTTTGATCCCTTGGTTGGGAAGATCCCCTGGAAGAGGGCACGACAACCTACTCCAGTATTCTTGTCTGGAGAAGTCCATGGACAGAGAAGCCTGGTAGGCTATAGTCCATGGGGTGGCAGAGTCAGACACAACTGACTAACACACTTACATCAAAAGCTTAAGAAAGGTCCCACTCACTTCTAGGAATCTGGTTTAAGGTTTATCAACCGAAGATGCAAAAAGGTATTGGTTGCAGTGCAAAGGAAAAGCAAAAAAAACCCCAAAAACACAACCATACCAAATGAAAACAGCCAAACGTCTAGCAATAGGAGAATGGTTAAAAAAAAAAAAAAGAAAAGGGATGAAATACTGCTTGATTATTAAAAGTTAATGTTTAAAAACTTATTTAATTGGAGGCTAATTNTGCCTCCCGTGCCTGTGACCCGCGGCCTCGCCCAGAGTCAGAGCCGGGCCGACGGCGTGCACACCTACCAGCTGCTGGATGCGCTCGTACACCAGGAGCTGCGGGAATGTGGCGTCCACCGGCTCCACTGCGAAGCGCAGGCGCCCACCGGCCAGCCCCTCCAGCCGCTGCAGCCACGCGCGGAAGTGGTCGTAGGCCTCGCACGTTACATCCAGGTGCCTCAGCGTGAAGTTCAGCCTGTGCACAACCGGAGAGCGCGCCGTCACCCCTGGCGCTTTCAATCCCTCTCGTCCCGCTGGACTTTAAGCGAGTGCCGCTGCGTGCTGAGCAGGAAGCCTGGGAGAAGGGTTAGTGACCGCCTCCACTCACCCCTGCAGGACAGGGCTCAGAGGGGATGGGCACGTGTCCATGTTCAAACCAAGTGATCGGGTCCACGAGGTGCCACGGGTCACGGGGACCAAGTAGGAGGGAGTCCTGGGCCTCATCGTGTAAAAGCTGCTGGAGCAGCCGTGCCCAACTCAATGCCTCTGCACCCGGCCGCGATCACTGACACAGGGCCAGTTCTAGAAGCTGAACTGCTGGGGCAGTCAGTCTGCTCAGGTTTGATTTTTGCTGTCGATTCTAAACTGCCTTCAGGAGCTGTGGGCTAGCTTACGAATTAGAGGAAAATGTGTGTAGCCGGCCCTGCGCTGCACCATGAGGGTCCCTCCCGCAACGGGAGCCTTAGCGTCTTAGGACGTCCTGGGGGAAACGCCTTGGAGGGGCTGTGACTGCAGCCGGTGAGGACGGGGGCCTGGGGCAGACGGGCAGCGCGCGCCTCGGTGAGCGCGGTGGCCACGCATCCAGGCTCCAGGATGCGGACTGCCCGGTGGGGCCTGGACGGGTCCCCAGAGCTCCAGCCCCGAGGTCTCAGCCTCCTCCCTGTGGCTGTGCACACATGCTGGTGAGTGGGGGCCACACGAGGCTGCGTGTGTCAGGGACAGCAGGCACTGGATGAGGAATGGACGAGGACACGGATGGACGCATCTGGGAGGCGAAGGTGGCCTAGCCTGAGAGGAGCTCACCTCTTCTCCACCGAGAGGATGGCGGTGCAGGCATTCTTGAGCTTGTGGGCCAGTCGGGAAAGGGTTTTAAACACAGCATCAGTTAGGTCGTCATCGTAAAACACTGAGGGGAAGAAAACAGGCAAAGGTCAGGGAGGAGGATCCCTAAGCGCATCCCAAGGACCCCTGGATGGAATCTGTAGGGACGAGAACAGTCGCAGCTCAGAAGGGAAGCGGCAGAAGCGTGGTGGGAGGCCACCCCTGAGGACCGTGCCCCCGAGGACCACATGCGGTGAGGCAGAGGCGCCCTCACCTTCGGCCGCCAGCAGGATGGTGGTCTGGCCGTACAGGTGGGAGATGTCCTCCTCGGACCAGCTGAAGGGGACCTCGGGGTCTGTGAAAGCGGAAGGACACCGTGGGCTCAGCCCTTGCTCTGTGGGCCACCAGTTCTCACCGAGATGGACTGCAGTAAGCTTTAGGAGAAGAAACCGGGGTGGGTGAGGCTGGGTGCAGTGGGCACTGCCAGGCAGCCCTGAAGCCCAGCAGGAGGTTCTGCCGGGCCTGCCTCAGCTACGAGGGGCCGGACCTGCTGCCTCGGCCGGCAGCCTGAACAGAACAGGGGCTGCCCCTCCGTCCATGGTGCTCCTGGCCCTGCGGACTTGGCGTGTGACCCTGAGAAAAGTGCTTCACCTCTCTGGGCTGCGGTGGTCATGCTAGGATGGGCCTGACAAGGACTGTCAGGGAGACCGAGGGGCCTCAAGTGCATTGGGTGCACTCAGCAACAATGGTTTTCCTCACCCCACGTCTGGCAGGGAAAGTTCTTGTACAAAGGAAAAGAGCAAGGGTGTGAGTGTGAATTAGTCTGTACAAGAAACTTAAAAAGCAAAATTTAGCAATCTCCCCTGCCCAGCGGACCCTGAACCCTCACGAGCCGACTCCTGCAGGCAAACGGTCTCAGCCCTGGAGCCCTACAGACTTGGGTTCGCACCCTGGGCAGGCACCGCACCTCTCTGAGCACCCGTCTTCCCCTGTGACCCAGGGACTGCAGGACAGATGGGACGGGACAGTGATGCTGTGAGTCCGAACGACAGAATGAGTGTGGGGAGCCTGGCCCACGGCAGCCAGGCAGGCCGCTGTCGCTCATCAGCCAGTGGACACAGGACCCTGCTGGCCAGTCAAGGCCACACGGCAGATGGCCTCGAGGCGGCGCGAGGAGCCACGAACGGGGGCCCGAGCCAGGAGGCCACGCACCCGTGCAGAGGTCGTCTCTCAGCCAGTCCAGCTCCTTGACCTTAACCACACCGCCTGCAAAACAAACGCAAGTGGAATCCCCGAAACTCTGAGCACAGTTAGGGAAGATGAACCTCACACTTGACCTCACGATCCACCCGTCCCACCATTATGTTTTTTGGTCATGCTGTGTGGCTTGCATGATTTTGGTTTCCTGACCGAGGACTGAACTTGGGGCCCCAGCAGTGGAAGCGTGGAGGAGTCACCACTGGACCATCAGGGAAGTCCCCCACCCCACGCCTTTCACGTTAAGCCTAAGGCCTGGTGTTGGCCCAGGGAGCAGTCTCATGAGGCATGACCCTGTCCCTGGAGACCTGCAGGCAGCAGACGCTGATATGAAAAGGACGTGCCAGGTGCAAGGGAGGAGAGGGTCTCTCATGTGGATGGGGTGTCAGGGAGGCCTTCCAGAAAGGGGTGTTTCATGCATGCTCCTCCCTTCCAGGCCTGCTCTGTCCTGGGCGTTCCGCAAACATGACACAGACGGTCCACCACAGATGGGGCCCTGCTCTCAGGGGCAGGAGCTCTAGTGGAATGTCAAATCCCTATCAACTAGTCACATGGACAGATGCCCAAACACAATGCTCAGGGTGAAAAGGGGAGTCTGTGAGGGACTGTGACCTTGCTGGAGGCCTGAGACTGATTAGGAACAGACAGGAGGCAGAGAGAAGGGAAACACACAGGAGGAAAGAGCCAAACAAAGGCCCCAAGGGCACCAAGTCTCCAGCCACGTCAGGATGTCTGGAGTGGAGGTAGGTAGGGACTGCCAATGGGCAGGGACCAGACCCCACAGGATTCGGACGAGCAAAGGAGCTGGGTCTCTGCTCCAAGAGCAACGGGCAATCTCTGAAGGGTCTGAAGCTTGTGGGACCGGCTGACCCTGTCCGAGTCTGGGAAATCCCCCTGGCTGTGTGAGGGAGGGGTGTGCACAGGTGGCGCATCCATCAGCAGCTTCCCCTTTTCGGTGGTCAGGCCGATGGGGCAGGGGGCACCCCAGGCAGAAGGAAGGGCACGTGAGGTGTCTGTGGCTCACTGGGTGCAGGGCTGGACGGCGTGGCTGTCAGGAGAGGGGCAGGAGCTGGCTGGGCCAGAACAGGGGGTCTGGAGCCAGAGGAAGAGCTCAGACTTGGCTCCTGGAAAATGCTCAGCGGGGAGGGAAGCGGTCAGACAAGAGGCTGGGCAGACCGGGCGGGGGCCCCGTGACCTGCGGGGAGGAGAGGGTGGAGGTGGGCCGCAGCGGAGGCGTGGGCAGAGAGGAGGGAGGACAGAGCCACGGCACACCTGCAGGGACACGAGGCCAGGACGTCTGCTCCCTCCACTGTCTGGGGCGTCCACGGGTGCGGGCAGAACCCCGTCTCCCGGTGCCCCGTTCTGGGTGTCTGCCCCACCTGCCACACAGAGGAGCCCCTCTCCCGGGCGGGGACCCACCAGGCCTCACCTCCAGAGGCGAGCAGGTGGCTGTTGAGGGCGATGTTTCGCTGGCACATGGCCAAGAGGTCTGCACCGACATCTGGGGAGACAGAGGGCAGCCATGACGCGCCGGCCACGTAGGCCCTTCGCCTCCGCGCTTCGGCCAGTTGAGAGCGCCTGTCCATCGCCCGGCGGCAGAGACGTGCAGAATGGCAACCAACGCTCCTCCCGTGTGTTTCATGCCAAAATGAAGTATGTTCACCTTAAGGCTCCTTCTTATGATCTCTTCCTTAGAGAAGATTGTCCTCGTGGGGCAGACTCTGCACTCCAGAGAGGAGAAATGAGAGCTTCCAGCATTTTCAGAGCTCGTGAAACACACACACGCTCCCCGAGTCGACCCTTGATCTAACGACCCTGAGCTGGCTCCACGGTCCCTCGTCACAGACGAAGTGGCTGGGGCAGAGTCATGCGGTTGGGTGGAGCCATGGCTGGGAGTAGAACCCAAGTATCCCTAGAGCATGGGCTCAGTAGCTGTGGTGCCCGGGGCTGAAGCTGCTCTGTGGCACTGGGATCTTCCCGGACCAGGGACTGAACCTGTGTCCCCTGCATTGGCAGGATCCTTAGCGGATCCTTAGCCCATCAGCAAAGTCTGAACCCAAGCGTCTCTGACTCCAAATCGAGGCTCGCTCTTTGATGCCCCAGAAGACGGATGAGCCAGGAGGGCGTCTGGAGGAGACTGGTGGGGACACAGCAGAGTCAGCAGGCTGACGGCCACGCCCCAGGGCTCAACTCACTGTCGCCACCGTCGCATCTCCCCACCCGCCTGCTGTTCTGACCAGGCAGGGCTTCCCGCCACTTGAGAACTGAATTGTAGCTCCGTGAGCCCTGGACGCCAGGGCAGTGCTTTGCCAAAATTAACTTTCAGTCAGGAGAGTGAGCGTGTGGAGGGTGCCAGAAGCCTTGTGACTGTTTTTCCTGGGCTCCCTACAACCATAGAGCAGCCCCCGCTGTCCCCCGCCCCAGACCTCCCTGGGCCTGGACCACTGTCTCAACCCAGGGACCACGCAGGGCCTGGGGGTGGTGGGGGTGTGGGGAGCCCTGTCCCAGCTTCCGGGGCTCTGGGAACAGAGAACACTGAGGGATGTGCCTGGCAGCACAGGACTGGGTCAGCAGTTTCAAAGCCTTTATGGTACTTTTGTCAGAACATCTCGTGTGGGATTCTAACCTGCCAAGCGCATTCGAGAGCAGCAGTGCTGGCTGAGTGGGGGAGGGAGACCCAGGGCCCTGGGGCTGCCTCCACCCTCCAACCCTCAGTCGGCCCCGAGGGGGCTCCCCGGGTGACCGTGGGCCAGCCACCTGACCTCAGCACCTCCCGTTTGGAAAGAGGGGATGGTGACAGGCTGCCTTGGGTCGCTATGAGCTTGCAGGTGCTGGCGCTCACAAAAAGGCCTTACTAACTGTAATATGCTGCCTGCATGCACACCCTCTCAAGGGGAATCACTAAGAGATGAGATGCCACCATCATGCTCCAGGCATGAGCACAGCCCTCGGGTGCTGCTTGGTGGCTTGACTCTGTGAAGTTCACTGGCCATTTACACCCAATTGTCAAGGAGCCACAGAGTGGCCTCATTGCAGACTCCTGAGCAGTGGCTGACGCAGGGTATCTGAGCAGGATGCCTGCTTCCCAGGCTTCCCCTTTCTCAGCTCAGATGCAAAAGATGGGCGCCACGGAAACATAAAGTAAGAATCTGATGAAATGCAAAGCAGACCCCACTTTCTGCCTAGCGGCTATTAAAGATTTAAAAAATACTAACATTAATAATAATAGCCTGCTGAGACCCTACTTTCTCATAAACTGGTAGACTGTCTCTGAGAAAGCATGCTGGCCCAGTCTGGAGTGTAGCTGGTAATACTGCCCTAGGTCAGTTGGTAGGTGTGATCCCTGATGTTATCATGGTAGGAGTTGGGTGGAGGGTACATGGCACTTTCTGTACTGTTCTAGCAACTTCTGTGTGAATCTAACATTATTTCAAAATAGAACTTTTAAAAAGCAGTCATTAAGTACATTAAGTACAGGCTTCCCCGGCGGCTCAGACGGTAAAGAATCTGCTTGCAATGCAAGAGACCCAGGTTTGATCCCCTGGTTGGGAAGATCCCCTGGAAGAGGGCACGACAACCTACTCCAGTATTCTTGTCTGGAGAATTCCATGGACAGAGAAGCCTGGTAGGCTATAGTCCATGGGGTAGCAGAGTCAGACACAACTGACTAACACACTTACGTCAAAAGCTTAAGAAAGGTCCCACTCACTTCTAGGAATCTGGTTTAAGGTTTATCAACCGAAGATGCAAAAAGGTATTGGTTGCAGTGCAAAGGAAAAGCAAAAAAACCCCCAAAAACACAACCATACCAAATGAAAACAGCCAAACGTCTAGCAATAGGAGAATGGTTAAAAAAAAAAAAAAGAAAAGGGATGAAATACTGCTTGATTATTAAAAGTTAATGTTTAAAAACTTATTTAATTGGAGGCTAATTTCTTTTCAATATTATAGTGGTTTTGGCCATACATTGACATGAATCAGCCATTAAAAGTTATTTATAAGTAAGTTTTCATGACAATGGAAAAACGTGCTTTCTATTTTCTGACATTTTTGACAGGATAAGGGACTGAATATATATAGTCTGATCTAAGTTACTTGAGAACATGTACACACAAAGGGAAAGGTTGTAAAAAATAATTTACACAGTTAAAAAACAGACTCCGAAGCCTCCCACGTACAGCGGCTTCATCTGCTTCATTGACCCAGCCTTCCCGTGTCTGGCGTGCAGTGATCTGCACACTGCTGACACCATCTGCGGACTGTGAAATTATGACGAAGTTTATGTGCTGCTCTATAAATTTTCCATAGAGAGTAGGCAAAATTTCCACAATCAGGAAAAAAATAATAACCGTCTTTAAGCCTGTGGTGTTGCAGGAGACTTGAGAGTCCCTTGGACTGCAAGGAGATCCAACCAGTCCATCCTAAAGGAGATCAGTCCTGGGTGTTCACTGGAAGGACTGATGCTGAGGCTGAAACTCCAATACTTTGGGCACCTGATGCAAAGAGCTGACTCACTGGAAAAGACCTTGATGCTGGGAAAGACTGAGGGCAGGAGAAGGGGACGACAGAGGATGAGATGGTTGGATAGCATCACTGACTCAATGGACGTGAGTTTGGGTAGACTCCATGAGTTGGTGATGGACAGGGAGGCCTGGCACGCTGCGGTTCATGGGGTTGCAAAGAGTCAGACACGACTAAGCGACTGAACAGAACTGAACTGAAGCCTGGTACTAAGTCACTTCAGTCATGTCCAACTCTGCAACTGTAGCCCGCCAGGCTCCTCTGTCCATGGGATTCTCTAGGCAAGAATACTGGAGTGGGTTGCCGGTCTCCCGCCTAGGGGATCTTCCCAACCCAGGGACTGAACCTGTGTCTCTCATGTCTCCTGTGCTGGCAGGCAGGTTCTTTACCACTAGTGCCACCTGGGAAACCCATCTTTAAGCCTTATTAGAGGCACATTCTTCCTGATTTCCTGAGGTGTTTACTCTCTTGAGGGGGTGTGAGCACAGGTACCAGCCAAACTGCTGGTCCTGCACCCTGGGATTGCTGGGAAAACAGCAGAGAGTAGAGAAAACCAGCCCAGGAGGAGGGCGGAATCAAGAGCTGCCAAGGCTGGATTCCCAGTCTCCCTCCCTCCGTTTTTTATCCAGTCAGCACACCCTTTGTGAAGAGAACACTCCCCCCAGCCTTGGATGGCAGGGCATTACCTGTACAATACACGGTCTGTGCCACGGTGGCTGCGATGATGCTGGCCAGCCCGGTGCCCGCCCCAAGCTCCAGCACTGTGCGACCCTGGAAGAGGTCTCGCTGGAACAGGATGTAGTCTGCCAGGAGCAGGGCACCCCGCCACACCTGGAGGGGAGAGAGGGCAGGCAAGGCGGGTGACCGGAGGCAATCAAGAGACCCTTCGGGCCACGGGGAGTGGACGGGACCTACCCACCTGCTTGCCAACATCCTCCAGGGGGGTGGCCATGGTGTGCTCTGGAGGGGGCGGAAACCAAGAGAGAAAGGGCCACCGTGAAAACAGGGATGGACAGAACACAGCTGGGGTGCAGGGGAGGTGGCCGACATGGTGGGACGGGGCTGCAGGCGGGCGTTCTGAACAGCAGCAGAAACAGGCCATGCGCCCCTCCGCTAGCCTCCAGGGTGGCATAAGCATTCCTCTCCTTCAGATCACTGAAGCCTGCACACACCAGTCATAAGAGGACTTGGCCCAACTTAGCCACAAACACATTCCCCACACTCCACTTGAAGTATACTCAAACACAGACCACAATTTAGTGCCCGTTACCGGGGTCAGGATGGAGCAGAGAACTATGAGATCAAGAAGAAAGAGCGACAGCAAACTTTTTTCCTGTTAGAGAACTGGCTCTTGTGTCTTGAAGTCAGATGGTGACGGCCAGCAAATCAAATACCAGGACACATGCACAGCAGGGCAGCTTGACCCCCATCAAACCAGGAGCAGGGAGCAAGGGTGGGAGAAGAAACAGCGAGGCTGAAGGGGTGCGTGCGTGTCCGAGTGAGCGTGTGTGAGAAAGGGCCTTCCCGGGGGGCTCTCTTCTCCAGCTGCCTTGGACCTTCAGTCCCAAGACCCCAGCCCGCCTCCTCCCCAGTCTCTGCGGCCCCTGCACGGCCCCTGGCCCACTGTCCCTGGCGTGACTCGGCCCCCCCGAGGCCCTCATCCCACCCTTCTCTGCCTCCTCCCGGTCTGCCTGGCCAAGCCAGGGGCACCCTCCCACGGGCATCTCGGTAGTCTGAGCCTGGTCTTTTCTCCCAGAGGTCCCGTGGACTTAAGTTTTGCCTCTGGCTGCATTTAAGGGAGGCTTGGCTTCCCCTGAGCGAGAACGTGGACTAAGCTCACAGACCTGAGGGTGACCCAGGCTCGGTCACAGATCTGGCTGGTGGCATGAGTCACTGACCTTCTCAGCACCGAGAGCCATGGTTTGCTCCTCCACAAGATGCAGAAATAACATCACCTCATTCGTGGGCTCAAAGGCCTCCCTAAACAGGGTCAAGGGTGGGGAGCTCCTGCTTCACGGGAAAGCCAGTTTATACTTAAACAATCCCAGTGGCCTCATAAGAGCATAAAAGCCCAGCCCGAGGAACTTTTCACGCGTACTCTGTGGCTCAGTTGTGTCCAAATCTTTGTGACCCCACGAACTGCTGCCCGCCAAGCTCCTCTGTCCAGGGGATTTTCCAGGTAAGAATACGGAAATGGGTTGCCATTTCCTCCTTCAGGGCATCTTCCTGACCCAGGGATCAAACCCGAGTCTCCTGCATTGGCAGGCAGATTCTTTACCACTGAGCCACCTGGGAAGCCCCATGAGAAACCCCAAGGTTAGCAAAGGGGGTGAGGCAAATAGTCTGTGTCTGAGGGGTGCCTGGCTGGCAGGACAGTCTCCAGACTTGTGGGAACCCAGACTCTCCTCCTCAGCCTCCCTCCTCCACACTCAGATTGGTCCCCAGGAATGAAAGCTGATGGCAGCTCATGTTTATTGAGCACCTACTATGCACCAGGCACTGTGCTAAGAGCTCTATGTGGGCCAGCTCCCTCTGTTCCTTACAACCAGGGGAGATTATACCCATTTCACAGAAGAGGAAACTGAACTCTGATGTTAAAGTACTTGCCTGAGTCACAGGCCAATGGAAAAGGCAGGTGATTCGAGATCCAACAGCCCAAGTTCCAGCCCTGCCTCTTCTGCGTTCTCTTTGGGTTCCAGTTCTTTATCTAAAAAGTGGGGGAAATGCTCATAATTTACTTGGAACCTTGTGTCTGTGAATTCCTAGCTGGTCCATGAGTAATGTTAGATTTTTGACAACAGAACTTTCCAATGTTCTGATCACACGACGTGGGCAGCGAACATGGGCGGTGGTGTCGGACACAGCCGGTGTGAGTCAAGGCTCTGCTGCTGATGAGCTGTGAGACCTGGGCAAGTTCCCTCCTCTGTGAAATGGGAATACTCATCTCTGGGAAAGCCACCGGGACTAAAGACAATCCACAGAAGACAGAGAGGGGTCCCCACTGGGGGAGCCAGACCCAGCTGGCCGGAGAACTGCAGGCGCTCAGTCACTGCCTGCTGGGCCGCTGACCGGGCTGCCATCGACCAGAGTGGCTGTTCTGTTAGGGCTTTTGAGAGTTCAGTGGACCCCAGACCCCCGACCTGGGCCAGTCAAGGGAGGCCTTTACCTGGGACCTCAGGGACCACCTGGACTCTGCATCTCAATGAACAGATTCAAATCAGAGCTCCTCTCCGCAGACGAGCAGGGCTGGGGTGGCCGGAGCCCTGCCTGTGGAGATGGTCCACATGGGTTCAGAACCTCCCTTACTGGCCCCATGCTGCATGGCCTCGAGCCTGTTACCTCCTCATCTGAACCACGCCCTAGAGGGGCTGCGAAGACCACGTGAGGTGAGGAAGGTGGACATCAAAACACAACAGGTGCCTCATCACTACCGGCTTACTTCCTGTCCTGGCCGCCTTCCACTCCTGGCATTTCCAGAGATCAAAATCCCTGCTCCACCAACACCCTCTGCCCCGACCCCGGGCAGCTGTGGACACTCTGGGCCCTGCCTGAGGGCCTGCTGAGACCCCTTCCGCCCTGCCTCTCCTGCTGCTGTGTCTGCACCGCCCCTCCCCTAGCTTCTAGCTCCCACTCACATGGCCATCTGATCAGCCCACCTGCTCCTCCAGGTGACTATGGACCTACTTCCCTTTTCCTCTGCCCCGATCCGGCTCTGCAATCTGCCAGGGCTCCCTGCTGCCCGCCTCCGCTGGCCCAGTCATCCACCGACAACCCCGACCCACAGTTGGGCAGCTGCGTGGGCTCAGAATGTTGATGTAGGTGGCAGCGGTGGCAGCAGGCTTCTGGAACAACTGACTGCCTAGCTGGGACTCGGACTACAACAACCGGGAATGTGTCAGTCAGGGAAGCAGGGCAGGGGCAGGCCCTCCAGGATGGTGGTTCGCTCGAGCAGAGGCGTGCAGGTGAGGAAGCGCAGGGAAGGTGAGAGGGTGGGCGGTGGTGGGAACTGAGGCTGGGGAGGTGGGCAGAGCTAAGCTGAGCACACGGGCTGTGTCCTGAGGGCAATGGGAGCCACTGAGGAGCCTGGAGTAGGAGGGGGATCAGACCACCTTCTGGCGCACTCCAGTGTCCGCGCTCGCGTCCTGCTGACCCGGCCCGCCCTGCGATGCCTGGACTGGCCTGCGCTCAGGGGGCTGTGTGCCCTGACCCACTGTGGTGCTGCCCTGGCGGCAGGTGGGCGGCGCTTTATTTACCTATTTTGATGACGCTGTAGGGGCTGCTCTCGGGGGCTTCGTCTCCCAGGACCTCGTCTTCCTCCTGTGTTAGAATCGTGGGATGTACCTTGTCTCTCAGAGGCCCCGGTGGCTCGGAGGTGGAGGCAGCCTGGGGTCTTCTCACGACGTCCAAGTCCCCATCCTCGTCCAGTTGAGCCGCCAACCCCTCTGGGGTGGTGGTGCCGGCCCCCAAGTGGAGGGAGGCCCCCACGTGGCTGCAGATGGCGCCGGTGGGAGGGGTCCCCTCTGTGTGGTCGCCACCCTCGGCCCCTGAGTCAGTCTGAGATTCTCGGTCCCACAGAAGCTTGAACTGGGACAAGAAGACTGAAAGCGAAACACACAAGTAAGAGTATTTCTACACTGTCTCCTTTTGGCTTTCCTCAATTTTCATCTGGAAAGAGTTTTAAAGGCTGGGCAGGGGGAGAGGGGAGGAGACAAATAAGGTCCTACTGCACAGCAGAGGGAACTCTGTTCACGCCAGCTGGGGACCTCGTGATGGCAGCAGAGGCCAGTGTGACTCGGCTGTGAAGCTGTGGCTTTCAGAATAGCTGTGCAGGCACTCAGCTCAGCGGTGCACAGCGGCCGTGAACACAATGGTGGTGCTCCATCTTACAGACGAGGAAACTAGGCTCAGAGGTTACGTGAGCTGACCACGGTCACACAGCTGTGGGTATGGCCGAGGCAGGATCAAATCCAGTCTCCTCGACCCCTGGGCCACCGCCCTCCTTGCCGTACCATCCTGCCTTGAGGTCTGCAGGCTGGGACATGGATGCCAGGGCCCTCACCGCCTGGGGCCCAGAGAGTCACCGGGACAGGTTTCGGAATAAGTACGGTGCCAGGCTGGAGGGAGGGGGTGTCAGGACTTGAGTGGGCAGTCCTGGGCCAGAGTCCTCCCTGCCCCTGCTGTCTGACCCCCCGGGGCAAGTAGCTCATCTGTCCCGAGCCAGTTTCCTGAATCCTAGAATCCAAACGGGGACACGGGGGAAAGGGAGAGTGGCTAATTGTGACAGAGCAATAAGCAAACACAGGGTGACAGGAGCTGGGGAGGGAGGCCAGGGAGGTCCCGGGAGGGGAGAATGTTCTGGGTAGAGGGAAGAGCTGGTGCAAAGGTGCTCAGAGAGGAAGGTGTGTGCCTGCTGTGAGGGACAGAGGACCTGGAAGTGGCTGCTGGGCATTGATGGCGGGAGAGAGAGGTGTGGACACTCGGGCAGGGGCCGGGCCGGGCCTCAAAGGCCAAGGTGAGTACTCTGGTTTCATTCTGAGAGCCCGGGAAGCCACTGGAGGTCTGAATCTGGGCGGTGGTGTGATCTGCATTTTTCAAAAGATCCCCTGGGGCACTTCCTTGGTGATCCAGTGGCTAAACTTCTGCACTCTGAGTGCAGAGGGTCCCGGTTCGATCCCTGTTCAGGGAGCTAGATCCTGAATGTGGCAAAGAGGAGCAAAGATCCTGTGTGCTGCAACTTAGACCTGGCACAGCCAAATAATTAAATAAAAGTAAATATTAAAAAGAAAGAAAGAAAAGACCCCTCGGGCTAGAGGAAGGGGGAGGGTGTGTGGGAAGAAAAACAGGGAGCCCTGGTGGGTGGCGCCAGCCTGGTAGAGGGCCAGCTCTCCCCGACTGGTCTGTGGGCTCCCGAGGGCAGAGTTCTGCCCATTTCTTCCACTTTCTCAGCATCGCATCAGGCCTGGCATGCGGCAGGTGCTCGGGAAAGCTGGGGGGCTTGCTCCGTGAGACAGGGGCTCCTAAGTGGTGTGAGGGTAAGTCAGACAAGCCAGTCCTCCCCGTCCTTTCTGTGAGGACGCAGGAAACACAGTGGGCTCCTTACCCGGCTGCCCCATGCCGTTCAGTCGCACCATGAGGTGCCTCTGGTTCGGGGTGTACAGGTGGACGTCTGACAGCACGGTGTCGCTTCTGAAAGTGATCTCGTCCATGGCCGGCACGGGAGCCGGTGACCATGGGCCCGGGTTCCACAGTGACCATGGACAGCAGCACCTGACGGGCGAGATCAAGTCCTTAAACAGCAGCTCCCGGTGGGGGGAGCGGTGTGAATGACCCACCCCGGGGGCAGAGCGCTCCTGGTCACCCTGGAAGAAAGGCTTCTGAGTCCTCTCCTAATCCTGCAGGCGAAAGAAAGTCTCAGAGCCCTGGCCAGATAACACACAGCACCGTTACTCTGTTTCACACTGTGCTGACTTTCACAGTAACCTCTTATTTATGGCAAGGGATCCCCATCTCCATTTATACTGAAAACAGTTTTCCTACCCTTTTTATTTTTTCCAACCTTTTCGTTATGAAGAATCTCAAATACTAGTAAGTTGAGGGCACAGTGTAATAAACAGCCATATAGCCACTGCTTAGATTCAATGATCATTCACAGTGTCATATGTGATCAGTCTATCTGGTTTTTTTTTTTTTTCTCCCCTGAACTGAGCACCTTCCAGACATCATGACATTTTAATGCTAAATAATTCTTCAGCATGTCTGTCTCGTAAGAACATGCTCCTACATAACCAAAAGGCCATTAGCAGACCTAAAGTAACTAAGAACTCCTTTATATCGTTTAAAGCCCAGTTCACGGTCAGTTTCCTCCATTAGTCAACTGTCTCTGGCAGCTGGTTTTTCCTAAACCAGTATTTAATCACAATTTACACAGCACATTTAGTAGTTTTTCCCTATGATCGTTTTTCTTCCTAGAAATTAATTCCAGCTGCCCACGTATCATTTGTTTTAAAATTTTCTTTTTAAACTTTAGGTTTTGAAAAATTATGAAGGTGACCCAGCAATAACTAAAATTTGGAAAATCATGCTGGAGGCAAAGTGGTTAAAAACAGGAAGGCTTGGACTATGGAAGACAGTTTGGAGATTCCTTAAAAAACTAGGAATAAAACCACCACATGACCCAGCAATCCCACCCTGAGGCATACACCCTGAGGAAACCAAACCTGAAAAGGACACATGCACCCCGATGCTCACTGCAGCACTATTTACAGTAGCTAGAGCAGGGAAGCAGCCTAGATGGCCAGCTTCAGAAGAATGGATAAAGAAGGGGTGGCACACAGAACCAGTGGAATACTACTCGGCCACAAAAGTAAACACATTTGAGTCAGTTCTAATGAGGTGGATGGACCTAGAGCCTATTACACAAAGTCAGAAAAAAAAATATTATATACTAACACATATATATGGTGGAGAAGGAAATGGCAACCTACTCCAGTATTCTTCCCTGGAAAATCCCATGGATGGAAGAGCCTGGTAGGCTACAGTCCACGGGGTCACAAAGAGTCTGGGCACGACTGAAAGATGGTAATGATGAAATTATTTGCAGGGCAGCAATGGAGACACAGAGAACAGACTTATGGACACGGTGGGAGGGAGAGGGTGGGTGTGGGGGGGTAGGGGAGGAAGGAAAGGGTGATATTACCATATGTAAAATAGATAGCCAATGGGAATTTGCTGTATGACTCAGGGAACTCAAACTGGGGCTCTGTAACAACCTAGAGGGGTGGGATGGGGAGGGAGGTGGAAGGAGCTTCAAGAGGGAGGGGACATAAGTATACCTGTGGCTTATTCATGCTGATGTTTGGCAGAAACCAACATACACACACAAAAATAATCTTTTCTAAAATGTGGGAAAAACAAAACAAAACAGGAAGGCTTGAGATTTCTCTGGCAGTCCAGAGGTTGACTCTGCACTTCTAATGCAGGGGGTGAGTTTGATCCCTGGTCAGGCAACTAAGATCCCACATGCCATTAGGCATGGCCAAAGGAAAAAAAAAATCAGGAAGGCTCTTCCTTCATCCAAATGTTCCACCTCATCAAAAACCATCAAACAGCAGCAGCATGTGGACAGAGCCTAGGGCTGTGATGCTGGGTGGAACGGGTGCTAAATCTGGTCTCCAACCTCCTCACTCTGTGACCCTGAGAAAATGACGTCACCTCTCTGGACCAGTTTCTTCAGCTATATTCTCATTCTCAGCTCGCAGGGTTGGGGGACAGCAGGATGTGGAGGCTGTGTGTCAAGCACTGAGCAGAGTCCTTGGCGCACAGCAACTGTTAATAAACCCCACAATTTTCTTGTCATGGGGTTGGTTTCAGGTGTTTGTGACACAAACCTGCCACAATCCCTGACCCCTCTCTGACCACCCCGACATATCTGGGTAGATGTGTGCACTGGTGGTGTGCCCCATGAATGTCATGAAACCTCTTGAGCCTCCATTCCTTCAACTGGAAAATGGGATCGTCATAAGCCACAGTCTATAATCTAAGTCCACGTAACTGGAGTTCCTACATTTAAGCACTTGCCACGGGCAAGCAAAAGTACCAACACAAATGTTTTCTATAAAAGAGTCACTCCATGCTGGCTTTTCTATCTGACACGATAAGCCAGCACAAAGTAAGTGGGTTGTGAGGTGAATCTGATACATGGATGCAAGATTTCATGGTGTCAATGAAAGTGATGGAGGAGAAATGCTGGGGGTGGGTGGGTGGGGAGGGTTGTTGCCTCACAGGCAAAAGACCTCAAACAATGAGGACTGGAAAAATGAGGATGGATCCACAAAGAGGATCCAGTCTAAACACGGTGTAGGCCAACCATGAGTTTTAAAGGCATATTTGGCTCCGAGGACTGAAAGATGTATTGGTGTATATGTTGCAGCTATACACCAATACTTTTAAATAGAGACAAAAAAACAGGCTCCTTTCTTAATCTGCAGTTATAATTTCTCCCGTCCAAGTGCCAAACAGGCCCGACCCTGCTTAGCTTCTGAGATCAGACGAGATCGGATGCGTTCAGGTGGTATGATCTAGACTTCTTGAAATTTCTATTTTGAAATCCAACGTGCCCCAGCCTTCTAGGAAACACTCTACAATGGAGTACTAGGTAAAGGGGATTCCCTTTAAGGGGCTTTTCCTAGAACCAGATTTCTGGGAATTCTGTCTCAGGGTCTACGTGAGCATTAAATGAGACAATGATTACTTTCAGAGTTCAATACATAGTAAGTGCTCAATTTCCCCTGTGCCTCAGCTGGTAAAGAACGCGCCTGCCAGTGCAGGAGAGAGAAGAGAGGAGGGTTTGATCCCTGGGTCGGGAAGATCCCCTGGAGAAGGGAATGGCTACACACTCCAGTATTCTTGCCTGGAGAAATCTATGCACAGAGGAGCCTGGTGGGGCTACAGTCCATGGGGTAGCAAAGAGTCAGACACGACTGACTCACACTTTCACTTTCATCATTATAGCATTGATAAGAGTAATTATTAAAGGATGTGCTGGAAGATGGGAAAAGGCAATAATCAGTTTCTCTACTTAGCAACAGCTGACTCACAGTCGGTCTGGGAATTCTGAGGCTGGATGGGCTTCAGTCCCCTTTCCTGACTGGGGAGGAGGGAAAGGACACCCCAAATGCAGATGGGCCCTCCGCCCCCTTCTTCGTGCTGCAGATTAATCTCACAGGAGCTGCTGACAAGTGTCCTTGGTTCTGCTAGGCTATGGGGGCCAGACGCCGACGCTGTCATCCTAACCCTACCAGGGCTGCTCGCTAAAAGCAGTTTGCCGGGATCTGGGGGCTGAACCACCTGCCTGCCTCCCAGGCTCTCTCTCTGCCAGATGTCACAGGGTTATCAATGACCGGGCTGCTGCTGCGTCGCTTCAGTCGTGTCCGACTCTGTGCGACCCCAGAGACAGCAGCCCACCAGGCTCCTCCGTCCCTGGGATTCTTCAGGCAAGAACACTGGAGTGGGTTGCCATTTCCTTCTCCAACGCATGAAAGTGAAAAGCCAAAGTGAAGTCGCCGGGAACTGGACGCAATTCCGGAGCCGAGGCCCAGGGCTGGGGGCCTGAGACTTGGCCCCGGCCACCGCGCGGGTCAGAGTCGGGGGCTCCCGGGTCCTCGGTCCTTGGGACTCTTCGTTCCCTCTGTCATGCCGCCTCCAAGGACTCCAGCCGGCGGGCTACGCATGCCCTCTCAATCAAGAGTCACAGCTCCAGCATCGTCGTCCCTTCCTAATCCAAAACCCAGGGGCTGCCTGGACCCCAGACGGAAACCCACAGGCAGGCATGGACTCCGCCCCCCCACCTGCTCGCTTAGGGAAACTGAGGCTGACCGGGGACCCAGGCTTCAAGTCCGTGGGGGAGCCCGCGCTTCAAAACCAGGTTCGGTGACAAGAGGTCCCCTGCATCCTTCCCCGTGCCGCCGCTCCTCCAAAGGGCTTACCCGCCGCCGGCCGCAGCCCGAAGTCACACCCTAGCCTCACCACGGCGCACAGGCGGCAGCCATGGCGGGGCGGCCTGCGCAGGCGCGGCCCCACCCCCCGCGCACCCGTCTTCCTTGCGTCGCTTCGTGGCCACGCCCACCTGCCGAATCGCGCGTGCGCGCCAGCGATGCAGTCAGGGGCACCCCGGAAGAAGCTCGTTTTGCTCTCACTTGCGCAG
>SJYX01021832.1:148456-174541 GCA_006410675.1 Oreotragus oreotragus | reverse complement strand
GGCTACAGTCCATGGGGTTGCAAAGAGTCGGACACGACTGAGCAACTAACAGTTTTACTTCACTTACGGAGCATTAACGTAAGTTTTATGGATAAACCTGGCGCAGCGTTAATAGGGTGACCAAACAACATAACTATTCTCAAAGGAAACAGATTGGTTCCTGAACTCCCCAGAACAGTACACGGAGAGTTGTCTGTGCATCTTGAGACCCCATTCTAGTCTTGACTGGGTTGTTCTTGGGGAATGTCTGAGTGGAAGGCACTCAGGCACGCCTGGCACATCGGAGCTGCTCAAAAGTTCAATTTGCTGAATGAAAGAGGGAAGGTCACTGGGGAAGATGGCATAGACCCCTCTGGAGTTGTTTTATTTAAAAACTTGTGAGAACAGAGCAGGCAGAAAGTGGAAGTGTTAGCCACTCAGTCATGTTCCACTCTGTGTGACCCCATGGACTGTGTAGCCTACCAGACTCCTGTGTCCACGGGGATTCTCCAGGCAAGAAACCTGGAGTGGGTTGCTATTGCTTTCTTCAGGGGATCTTCCTGACTGAGGGACTGAACCCGGGTCTCCTGCATTGCAGGTGGATTCTTTACCGCCTGAGTCACCAGGAAGCCCCCTAAGCAGGCAGAGTCATCTTCTAAAAACAAAAGTCAGATCACATCTGTCCTCTGTTCAAACCCCTGGAGGCCCCTACCTTGGGCAGAAAGGGAAGCCAGGGTTCTCGAAGGCATCCGATTCCCATCTCACACCCAACAACACCCTTCCAGCCACCCTGATCAGTTGTGTTCCCCTTCACGTGCTTTGCTCTGACTGTTCTGCTCACTGAGGGTACATCTCCCCAGGACACCCATCTGCCCTGTCCCATTCCCTCACTTCCTTTGGGCTTGTGATCAGGCATCCTCTTCTTAGCGAGATCTTCCCTGACCATCCTATTTAAAATAACCATCTCTCCCCACCCAGGCACTCCTGGCACATTGGAACTGCTCAGAAAGTTCAATTTGTCGAATGAAAGAGGGAAAGAAAGAGGGATGGGATCTGTTAGGGAGTTGGAGAGCCACTGGGGGTCTGGGTCCCTCACTGTGATGTTGAGGGAATTCCCGTCATTGCAGGATTCCTAAGAATCCTCAGGGTCAAGTTCAGACTCTTCAGTCTGGACCCTGTTAACCTTTGCGCCCTGAGGCATGGACAGTATCCATTCTCATCTTTTCCCATAGTTGTATAATATTTTGCTGGGCACGTGCCTCTCCCTCAGTTTTTTTTTTTTTTTTGTGTGTGTGTGTGTGTTATTTTTTTCTTCTTATACTTTTTTATTTTTTTGGCCACACAAGGCCACATGTGGGACCTTAGTCCCCCAACCAGGGATTGAACTTGTGCCCCCTGCAGTGGAAGCATTAGTCTTAACCACTAGCACCACCAGGAAAGTCCTCTAAATTAAAAACTATTTCCCAGCCTCCCTTGCAGTAGAGTGAAGCCATGGGGTTAAACCAATGGGATTAAGGCAGTGGAATGTAAGGGGAAGTGTTACAGAGCAGTTTCTGGGACCCTTTCTTAAGCAGGAAGCTGGGGAGTCCTTGATCCCTGATACTTTGTCCCTTCCTCATTCATGAAGCCCAAAACAGATCTGCCCCGAGGGCCCTCCCTACACTAAGTTTTGGCAGAGTGGCAACCCTGCTTGTGGGTCACCTCTTTCTGGCAGCCTTCCCTGATTCCTCCTCTGCCAGTTCCTATTGATGAGTCTGTGGGCCTGCCCAGTCCTCTCCGCTCTCCCCATCAGAGCGCTTGTGACTCCTCTACCAGGCTGTGGGTGCCTTGGAGGCAGGAGCAGCTGCTAGTTTTCATCAGCAGCTCATACCAAATTTGTCCATATCTGCAAGGGAAAAGTTGGATGATGCTTGTAAAGCAGTTAACATCATCCTTTGCACACTATGAGCACTCAAGATATAGCCACAGTACTTTTCGACTATTACAATTGATCCTTGAACATGGGTTTGAACTGTGCATCATATGTTAACTTACAGAAGCAGTTTTTTTTTCACTAAATAAGTACTGTGGTATGACACAATCTATGGTTGTTTGAATCTGCAGACTGTAAAGTTATATTTGAATTTTTGATTGTGCAGAGAATCGGTGCCCTCCCAACCCCTGCATTGTTCGAAGTTCTACTATATTATTTCTAATATGTATGTAGTTCATTCTGCCTAACACCAGACATGTTAGGGGGGCGGGTGAGCCTGTTTGGTGAATAGGTTCAGCTTGATTGATTGTTCACCGTCCGGCTGGGCCTTGCAAATGGAAATGTATTAATATTTATGGCTGCTGTAACAAGTTTTCACCAATTTCATGGCTTAAAACAAAATGCATTTATTTTCTCACAGTCCTGGGGGCCAGAAGTCCAAAATCAACGTGTCAGTAGGGCTGAGTTCTCCCTGAAGGCTTTCGGGAAGAATCCTCCTGTATTAGCTTGAACTGCTGTACAAAATACCGTAGACTGAGTGGCTTAAACAACAGAAATCTGTTTCCTAACAGCTCTGGAGGCTGGAAGTCCAGAATGAAGGTGCCAGCATGGCTGGGTTCTGGTGCAGAATCTCCCCTTCCCAGTGGTCCAGTGGTCCTTGGGCTGCAGACAGCCACCTGTTCACCATGTCCTCATGTGACTTCTTCTCTTGAGTGTGTGAGAAGAGAGAAAGGGAGAATGCTCTCTGGTGTCTCTCTTCTGTTTTTTTTTTTTTTTATGTGGGCCATTTTTATCTGTGTTATGTTTGGGGTGTTTGGCTGCAAGGCATGTGTCATCTTAGCTCCCTACCCGAGGATCGAACCCACAACCCCCTGCATTGGAAGGTGAAGTCTTCACCACTGGACCACTGGGAAAGTCCTGCTGTCTCTTCTTATAAGGACATTAATCCTATGAAATCAGGGCCCCATCCTTATTACCTCATTTAACCTTAATTGCCTCCTTAGAGGCCCCATCTCCAAATACAGCCACACTGGGGGTTAGGGCTTCCACATATGAATCTGAGGGGACACATTCAGTCCATAATGCCTTTCTTGCCTCTCTCCCAGCTTCTGGTGACTCTGGTGACCCCTGACTTGTAGATGCAATGACACAGTTTCTTCCATCTTCACATGGCCATATTCCCCATGTGTCTAGTCCACATCTCTTCCCTGAGGACACCAATTGTTGGATCAGGGCCTCCTAATTCATTACAGGGCTTCCCCGGTGGCTCAGTGGCAAAAAACCCGCCTGTCAATGCAGGAGACATGGGTTCAGTCTCTGGGTTGGGACGATCCCCTGGAGAAGGAAATGGCAACACACTCCAGTATTCCTGCCTGGAGAATCCATGGATAGAGGAGCCTGGCGGGCTACCATCCATGGAGTCAGAAAGAGTCAGACAGGCCTGAGCAATTAAACAACAAACAAAGCTCAGTGTGACCTCATAATTACTTGCTCACCCTTCAAAGACCTTATGAACAAATACGGTCACGTTCACAGGTTTGGGGCCAGGACTTGAACATATCTTTGAGTGGGGGGAGACATAGTTTGACTCCCAGTGGGAAATGTCTTGGAAAGGATGCTTGAAGACCTTGTTTTTCAGCTTCCAGCTGTGAGTCACCTCAGCTACCAGGATCCTCTTGCTAGATATCACGGGGCAGAGAAAAGCCAGCCCCATGCTGCTCTGTCCAAATCTTGACCCACAGAATCTGTAAACATAACAGAAATGTTCTTATGGTCTGTGTGGTCCTCAACCTTTTTGGCACTAGGGACTGGTTTCATGGAAGACAGTTTTTCCATGGACTGGGAGGATGGGAGGATGGGAGGATGGGAGGATGGTTTCAGGATGATTCAAGCACATGATATTTATTATGCATTTATGTCTATTATTATGACATCAACTCCATCTCAGAGTGTCAGGGATTAGATCCCGGAGGTTGGGGACCCCTGGTGGCATCATGCCACTATATTTTGGAGGTAGTTTGCAACAAAACACTTCCCTTGGCTCAGACAGTAAAGAATCTGCAGGAGATCAGGGTTCAATCCCTGGGTTGGAAAGATCCACTGGAGAAGAGCCCAGCAACCCATTCCAGTATTCTTGCCTGAAAAATCCTGTGGACAGAGGAGCCTGGTGGGCTACAGTTCATACGATAGCAAAGAGTCAGACATCACTGAGCGACTAACACTTTCACTTGTAACGCAGCCACAGATGCTCAGAATAGAGGGGAAGGAAACGCTGCCCTTCTTTGCAGAGCTTTGCAGGTTAGGGAGAAATGGCCCCCCAGCCACCTGAGTCTCAGTTACGCACACAACCACCCATGAAGCTCGGACAGGTGAGGTGCCTTGCTCAAAGTGCCGGTCACTGAATGGAGGGCTGGGGTGCAGACTCAGGTCTGCGAAACAGCCCTGTGAGTCTGCTGGATGGAGCCTCAGAGTGAAAAGCCCTTCCTGGCATCCCAGGCATGTCTTTTCCTTTGAGAGGCTTCCCTAGGCTTGGCGACGCAAGGGTTACTGTGCTAACTCCCATATCCTGGAGCGCACATCACCCGCGCTGCCTGGGCTAATGGCAGATCNTGCGAAACAGCCCTGTGAGTCTGCTGGATGGAGCCTCAGAGTGAAAAGCCCTTCCTGGCATCCCAGGCATGTCTTTTCCTTTGAGAGGCTTCCCTAGGCTTGGCGACGCAAGGGTTACTGTGCTAACTCCCATATCCTGGAGCGCACATCACCCGCGCTGCCTGGGCTAATGGCAGATCATGTATGCAACGGAGGAAAGCGGACGGACTGCCAGATGTGCGGAAAGAAGCCACCTTGCAGGAAATTGCTATTAGGTGATCATTATTAGCCGGGGTATTCAGAGTCGCCACGTTTCCAAAGGTCATGCATTTACCAAACGCTTGATGCATTTTCCCCATCGGCCCTAGAGTTTGTCCTCCTGGAGAGACAGCTCTTCTCCTGGATCTGCTGAGAACAGGTGATTATAATTCTGTCCCCAACCCCACCCCACCTCCCACCAGCTTCTGGCAGCAGTTGCTACACAGGCACAGTGAATGCCTCTCTGGTTCCTGGCTCTGTGTAGAGAGGCACCTAGCTGACCATTGGTGTGCAATGAGCTGGGTTCAAATCCCAGCTGGGCCACTGAGTAATCCTAGACACTCATTTGATACCTGATGGTGGAGAGCTTTTCACATGCTAGGCACTCGGGCAAGTTACTTCTTTGAAACTTAAGTTTCTAAGTTCTCGAGTAGTAATGATAACACCACCTACCTTGAAGCACTGCTGTGAGAAGGAGTGAAATAGAACGTGGAAACAGACATGACTAAGCAACTGAGCACGGGAGCCTGTGTGAACATATATTGGCAAGAAAAAAATACGACGCACTGAATAAAAGCAATCCATGTAAATAGGTACTCAAACAAATGTGTCTCAGTCTGTTGAAACTGCATAACAGCAAACCATACACTGGGTGGTTTATAAACAATGGCCATTCTGGAGGCTGGCAGTCTGAGATCAGGGTGCCAGCATGATTGTGGTGAAGGCCCTCCTGGCGTGATACATTCTGGCCAATGCTTGGACACAAGTGTTGGTAAGGCGCTATTCATAGTAGCAAAAAAAAACAACCTACGTGTTCGTCGACTGAAAAATGGAAAAATAAAATGTGGTCTCTCCATATAGGGGGGGAAATTATCCAGCCTTAAAATGGAAGTGTTGATATGGACGGACAGTGACCCTCGGTGAACTGTGGCAGACGCAAAAGACCACACACACACTGTATGATTCCACGTGTAATGAAACATCCAGAAAAGGCAAATCCACAGAGACAAAAGGCAGACTAGTGGCCACCAGGGACAGGGGAGAGGGAAAAAGTGGAGAGGGACTGCTTGATGGGTCACTCCTTTGGGAATGATGAAAATGGCTTGAAACCAGGTAGAGTGACTGTACAACATTGTAGATGTACTAAATGCCACTGAACTGTACACTTTATTTTTTTTTAATGTATTTGGCTGCATCCGGTCTTAGTTGCGGCACGTGGGATCTTTTGTTGTGGGGCAGACTCTCTAGTTGTAGCGTGCGGTCTCAGTAGCGGTGGCTCTCCAGTGTAGTCGCTCCGAGGCATGTGGGATGTTAGTTCCCAGCACATGGGATGTTAGTTCCCGGACCAGGGATCGAACTTTCGTCCCCTGCATTGCAAAGCGGATTCTTAAATCCCTGGGCCAGGGTTCAGATAAGTCCCTAAACCGTACACTTTAGAATGATGTATTTTATATGAGTTTTACTTTATTAAAAAAAAAAAATCCATGAATGAACTTCCCTAGTGGTCCAGGGGCTAAGACTCCTTGATCCCAGTGCAGGGAGCCCAGGCTTGATTCCTTGTCAGGAAACTAGTTTCCACATGTTGCAACTTAAGAGTTTGTATGCTGAAACTGAAAAAAAAAGAAAAAAGATCCCTTGTGCTGCAACCTAAGATCCTGTATGCCACAATTAGGACCCAGCACAGCCAAAATAAATATTTTAAAAATCCGTGACTTCATAATGAAACTGAAAGGCTTTTTATTCAAAAATTTTTTATTATTTTTTAAAACTGGATACTATACAATAAATAGCTAAAGTGAAGTCGCTCAGTCATGTCTGACTCTTTGTGACTCCATGGACTGTAGCTCACCAGGCTTTTCCATCCATGGGGTTTTCCAGGCAAGAATACTGGAGTGGGTTGCCGTTTCCTTCTCCAGGGGATCTTTTCCACCCAGGGATTGAACCCAGGTCTCCCGCATTGAAGGCAGATGCTTTACCTTCTGAGCCGCCAGGGAAGTCCTCGAAGACTTTTTAAAAGGGAGGGCAGGGATGGAAAGCTTCAGTGAGAAACTGTGGATGGAAGGATGAATAGTGATAGAAAATCACTCTTAAAAGCCACCTTGATAATGACTGATCCAGATGAGAACCATCAGTTCAGTTCAGTCGCTCAGTCGTGTCCAACTCTTTGTGACCCCATGGATTGCAGCGCGCCAGGCCTCCCTGTCCATCACCATCTCCTGGAGTTCACTCAGACTTATGTCCATCGAGTCGGAGATGCCATCCAGCCATCTCATCCTCTGTCGTCCCCTTCTCCTCTTGCTCCCAATCCCTCCCAGCATCAGAGTCTTTTCCAATGAGTCAACTCTTCGTATGAAGTGGCTAAAGTACTGGAGTTTCAGCTTCAGCATCAGTCCTTCCAATGAACACCCAGGACTGATCTCCTTTAGAATGGACTGGTTGGAGCCCCTTGCAGTCCAAGGGACTCTCAAGAGTCTTCTCCAACACTACAGTTCAAAAGCATCAGTTCTTCGGTGCTCAGCTTTCATCATAGTCCAACTCTCACATCCATACATGACCACTGGAAAAACCATAGCTTTGACTAGACGGACCTTTATTGGCAAAGTAATGTCTCTGCTTTTGAATATGCTGTCTAGGTCGGTCATAACTTTCCTTCCAAGGAGTAAGTGTCTTTTAATTTCATGGCTGCAGTCACCATCTGCAGTGATTTTGGAGCCCAAAAAGATAAAGTCTGACACTGTTTCCACTGTTTCTCCCTCTATTTCCCATGAAGTGATGGGACCAGATGCCATGATCTTACTTTTCTGAATGTTGAGCTTTAAGCCAACTTTTTCACTCTCCTCTTCCTCAAGCCATCAATGGATGTTAAAACCCTTGGGGAAGAGACAGTTGAGAGATAAGATAGACACCCAGTCCACACTGACCTGACCAGACTGGCACACTGATCTCAGACTTGCAGCCTCCAGAGCAGTGAGGAGGAAATTCCTGTTGTTTATAAGCTGCCCAGGCTGAAGGGTGCTGTGATAGCAGCTGGAATGAACCAGGATATCACAGGTTGTTGCTTCTGCTGTCAGTTGCTCAGTCGTGTCCAACTCTGCGACCCCATGGACTGTAGCTTACCAGGCTCCTCTGTCCATCGAATCTCCAGGCAAGAATACTGGAGTGGGTTGCCATCTCCTTCTCCAGGGAATCTTCCCAGCCTGGGGATCGAACCCGTGTCTCCTGCTTGGTTGGCAAGCAGATTCTTTACCACTGAGCTACCTGGGAAGCCCAAGAGATAACTTATATGCCATCAAAGTCACGATTTTAAAGTGTAAAAATGGGTGGGTTTTGTGTATTCACAACATTGCACAGCCAGCACCACTGTCTAATTCCAGAATAGGATCATCACTCTCCAACAAACCCTGAGCCGATCAGCGCCCTCCTGTAACCAAGTGGGGGTGTGGCTGGTCGCCACTCAACAGCTAATAAAGAGGCCAGAGTGGTGGAAAGGAAAGTTTGCTTTATTTTGGATACTAGCAACCGGGAGCAGGGCAGACACCTGTCCAAAGGCTGACTCCCCCCGGCCCCCGCCACAACACCTCCAACAACCAGAGGGCAAGAGATTTTATAGACAGAGGAGGGGGTACTTGTAGAAACAGCACAGTGAGCTCTGACAGTCTTCTTGAAATTGGTTTTGTGGTGGTCTGACCAGCATCATCTTGATCGTTTTAAGTATAATTAACCTTCAGTTCCGTATTTCCAGGTGGTTTGGTAGTAAAGAATCCACCTGCTGATGCAGGAGACTCAGGAGATGTGGGTTCAGTCGCTGGGTCAGGAAGATCCTCTGGAGGCGGAAATGGCAACTCACTCCAGTATTCTTGCCTGGGAAATCCCATGGACAGAGGACAGCCATGAGGTCCTCTGACAGCTCTGGAGGGCTACAGTCCATGGGGTCGCAAAGAGCTGGACACGACTGAGCAGCTAAACACCACCAACCACCCACTCAAGTATCTCTATTGCACACCTGTTTTATTTTCTTCCTAAGCCTGTGGCGCTCCAGAATGACCTGCTGTTTAATTTCTTCTTATCATCTGTCTCTTGCACTAGAATGTAAGATGCGAGACAGCAGGGCCAGGCCTGCCTGCCTCATTCTTATCCTGAGCACCTGGGGTGCAATAAGGGGCTCTTTGCAGGATGAAGGAGAGGCTGGAGACCTTCGGAGCGCCTCTGGAGGCTCTGTTCCCCCCGCGTGTCATGGGGAGGATGTAGCTTCAGAGAAGCTGCCCTCTGACACCCCAATGACTCTCTGTGCGTGGCAGGAAAAAGAACATCCCGGTCGGAGTGGATCAAAATGTTCTCTTTTTGAGATCAGCTTAAGAAGTCACCTTGTTACCTTCCCGTGTCTGGCTTCGGGAGAGTAATGAATATTTCCAAGAGTAGCGAATACTTCCAAGTGTCATGCACCGGCTCTGTTTCCTTTTTCCCCAGATTTCCCCAGGACCCAGGATGTTGGGGGGAGACCCTGAGTGGCACCTTCTCTTCCCTGCAAGGCTCCCTCCCTCTTCTGATTATGGCCGTCTCCTCACGAGGTGTCTGTTCGCTGTATCTTGGCCCTTATTGTAGGCAGCAAAGCAGTGGAATCAGTGGGGTCTAGTTAGTGGGGTTCACCCTCTGAAGAGCGGGGGCAGTATTGGCGGGTGGAGGGGGAAACTAATGTACCATCCCCCCACCCAGGGAAGGATTAACTTCTTTCCTTTCTTCCTTCCTTCCTCCCTTTAAAAAATTATATTGTGGCTGCTTTTCTTTTTCTTATAATTTTCACATTTTATTTACTTATTTTCATCTGCACGGGGTCTTCACTGCTGCACGTGGGCTTTCTCGAGTTGCAGCACACGGCGGGCGGTCTCTTGTTCTAGTAACCGGGCTTCTCCTTGCAGTAGCTTCTCTTGTTTTGGGGCAAGCTCTTGGAGCTCGGGCCGGAAGTTATGGCGCACAGGCTTAGTCGCTACGCGGCTTGTGGGAACTTACTGGGCTAGGGATCTAACCTGTGTCCTAGGGAGAGCCTAGAGCTGCTTTTCAACTGTCTCTGCCCCAACAGCCTCTTTTGATGGGTCTCCTCTCTGGTACCTATTTCATCTTATTTAACATATGTCTATTTCCTTCAAGTTTGGGCAGGAATTGATCTTTGCTAGCTGTGTTAGGGGCAGCAAATCTGGAACTCGAAGCCGTGTTCTGGTTAGTAATTCCCGAACCAACAGAGGCTGTGCCAGGCATCTCACTTTTTTTTTTTTTTAATTGCTTTTAATTCTCACAACAACTCTATGAGAGAAATATTGTTCCCTTTTTACAAAGAGGTCAGAGGGGATAAGTCATGGGCCTAGCATCCATTCCTTTCCGTTTCTTTCCCTCCTTTCCACCTTTCTTTTCTTAAAACATGAAGAATATGAATAAATGTTATTTTTGGGGGGAGCAGTTCACAGCAAAATTGAATGGAAAGTTACAGAGATTTAGATTCAATGCGTCCCTACACACTGCTCCCCCTGCCCTCAATCCATAGCCCCAGGGACCTCTCCATCTGAGCTGTAGCTCCTTTTTCTCCCAGTGCCTTGAAATCTGACGCACAGGTGGGCAGTCATGGTCTCGACATTCAGGTGACTTTGATGGATGCCCATGACTCCTCTCACAGAGAGGCTCTCTCTCTCTTTTTTTTTTAAGATTAAAAAAAATATATGGACTGTTTAAAAGTCTTTATTGAATTTGTAGCAATATTACTTTTGTGTTACGTTTTGGTTTTTTGGCCCCGAGGCATGTGAGTTCTTAGACTCCTAACTTGGTATTGAACAAGCGCCTCCTACATTGGAAGGTGAAGTCTTTCTCACTGGACCACCAGGGAAATCTCTCTTGTCCGAGAGTCCTCTGGGGGTTGTGGCTGTATTGAGCAATGACTTCCTAGAATATGTTGTGGTTTGAAATGCCGGACTTGGCGGATAGGGAATAGGCTGGGGGAGGAGGAAAAACACGGAACTGGGGTCAGCAGGGGTCTCAGGCCGCTTAAGGGAGGCAGGGGTTGAGATTCTGGGCTCTGGACTCCAGTAGACCTGAGACTTTGGCCCCCACCTGTGAGACTTTGGGTGACTACCCTGAGCATTGGCTTCCTTCTGGGTGGACCAGAACAGGCTGATTTAATGCCTTCTCCCCTGCAGTGCCTCCCCCTCCCCGCCACCCTCACATAGGCACCCCTGCCCGCAGAACAGGAGTGGAGAGTTGTTGGAGAGTCAGGTTGCAGACGGACCCCTTTGATTCTGTTCCCAGCCTTTGTCATCTCCCCCCCTCCCCTCGCCACTTTCTCCAACGCGAAATTTCTCTTTTTTAGCTGATGACACTCCCTGAGCCTTTAGATCTCACAGAGATGCTTTGATCATATGGCTCACCATCATCAGATCCTTTTATCTTGGGAACATTTGGCAAACCAGATCTAATCAATACAGAGTGGCAGAGAGCTCGTGGAAGGTCCACGTCTTCCAGGGCCTCTTTCAAGAGCCCTGCCTCGGATGGGGGTGCCCTCGCCTGGGAACCCGCACTCGGCTGACTGCACCCACCGTGGACCCACGAAGCAGTGCAGAACACAGCACCCTGGCTCGGAGGCTTGCTGCATGCTTACACGGGTCATCTCCTATTCTCCAAGCTGCCTTAAGAGGGAGACACCAAGACTGGCCCCATTTTGCAGACCAGCAAACTGAGGCTCAGAGATGCACAGTCACTGAATTCCTAGGGGGCTGGCCCAGATGGGTCTTATTACCGAAAAGTGTGTGGAGTCTGGCCGCTTACCGTTCAAAAGCCAATAAACAGGCCAGGTTGGTGGAAAGGCTTTATTTCAGATACCGGCCACTGGTTGGGGGTGCAGAGGGTGGTGGACATCTGTCCAAGGCTGACTTTCCCTCCCCTGGCAACCAGCGGGGCATGAGCTTTTATAGACAGAAGTCGGGGCTGGGGGACTACATGCAGAATCTGACAGTCATCTTCAGATTGGTCATCGGTGATCTGACCGGCATCATCTTGGTTGTTTTAGGTACAGTTAATCTTCAGTTCCAGAGTCCATTTGTTCCCATTTCTTTGCGGTCAGTTCTTGGAATTGTGGCAGCTCATGTCCTGGGTACAGTCTGGTCTCCATGTCATTAACTTCTCCACCTGGTGTTTTAGTATCTATAAGACAGCTCGCAGGATGTGGCTCAGAATATTATCAATAGCCCTTGAGAAAGAACTAAAGGTCTTTGACTATGTTTAATGGCTACATCATTATTGTTTGGTTTCCTTTTTTATTTTGATTGTTTCCCTTTTTTCTGCATTTCTCACTTCTCTGATTAAACTTATTCTTTGATTGAAGTTTTTCCACAGACAGAAGGCAGGCAGAGGGCATGGTGTGTGTGTGGGGGCGGGGCAAGGACCATAGATAGGGTCCTGCTCCGTTTCAGTCTGACCCTGAAAAGTGGTTTGGAAAAGTCAAGGGAATCTTCTAAGATGTGCTTCCAACTTTCTGGAGTCAGGCAGCGTCAGGGTCAATCTTGTTCCTGCCCCTCCTCCCGCTCTTAGATTAGGTTCTCCCAGAAGCAGCCCCAGAGATGAGAATTCATGGACAAGTGATTTATCAAGGAAGTGTTTCCGGGAGAAACTGGGAAGGGAATGAGGGAGCCAGGACAGGGAAGGCGAGACTACCAGGAGAGAGAGGTCAGGTGGAAGGCCAGCCTCAGCCCCATCCCACAGGGAGCCCTAGGGCAGAAGTCACGGCACAGTCTTTCTCTCGCCTTGAGGCAAGTGCAGGAGTTTCCTGCTGCTGCTGCTAAGTCGCTTCAGTCGTGTCCGACTCTGTGTGACCCCAGACACGGCAGCCCACCAGGCTCCCCCGTCCCTGGGATTCTCCAGGCAAGAACACTGGAGTGGCTTGCCATTTCCTTCTCCAGTGCCTGAAAGTGAAAAGTGAAAGTGAAGTCGCTCAGTTGTGCCTGACTCCTAGCAACCCCATGGACTGCAGCCCACCAGGCTCCTCTGTCCATGGGATTTGCCAGGTAAGAGTACTGGACTGGAGTGCCATTGCCTTCTCTGCAGAGTTTCCTAGGGCCATTGTAAAAAAGGAGCACAAACTAGGTGGCATAGAACAACAGGAGTTTCTTTCATGATTGGGCTTCCCCAGTGGGTCAGCAGTAAAGAACCCGCCTGTCAATGAAGGAGACCCGGGTTCGATCCCTGGGTCAGGAAAATCCCCTGGAGGGGGAAATGTCAACCCACTCTAGTATTCTTGCCTGGGAAATCCCATGGACAAAGGAGCCTGGTGGGCTATAGTCCATGGGGTTGCAAGAGTCGTACATGACTTACCGGCTAGACACACGCACACACATATACACATATACGCACACACTCTCTCTCTCTCTCTCAGTTCCAGAGGTACGGGCGCGCAAACACACACACACACACACACACACACACACACACACACTCACGCACGCTCTCTCTCTCTTTTTCTCAGTTCCAGAGGCTAGAAGCCCAGAAGCAAGGTGTTGGCAGGGCCAGGCTCCCGCTGAAGGCCACTGGGAAAGGTCTGCCCCACGCTTGTCTTCCAGCTGACAGCCCTGGGCGTTCCTTGCCTTGTAGACTCCAGTCCCTGCCTCCATCTTTGCGTGGCCTTCTCTACTTTGTCTGTAGCTTCTCTTCTTCTTACAAGAACCTTTGGATCTAGGGCCCTAAGAGATAATCCAAGAGGGTCTTCTGACGACAGACTCGCTCCTCTGATGTCTAGTCCACTCTGCTTCTTCCCTAGAGCACCTGGCCCGTGCTTAGTCGTGTCCGACTCTTGGCAACCCCGTGGACTCTCGCCCAGCAGGCTCCTTTGTCCTTGGGATTTCTCAGGCAAGAATGCTGGAGTGGGTTGCCATTTCCTTCCCCAAGGGATCTTCCCAACGTAGGGATCAAACCCAAATCTCCTGCCTTGACAGGCGGATTCTTTACCACTGAACCGCTTGGGAAGCCCATATTCCTGTACCTCTTCTTTTTTATTTTTAAAATTTTGGGCTGCACCACGCAGAATGGGAAATCCCCATTCCCTGAACAAGGATCACACCCATATCCCCCCCACCCCGCCCCAACCCCNCAAGGATCACACCCATATCCCCCCCCACCCCGCCCCAACCCCCCTGCACTGGAAGCATGGAGTCTTAACCTCTGGACCGCCAGGGAAGTCCCAGCCCTATACCTCTTTTGACGGCTTGATTGGAAGCCCTGGAAACCAGCAATGGCAAAAATACACTAAAAAGTGTGACCATGTGCTTGGGGACGCTAGCATCAAATAAATGGAAAAGCTGGGAAGGCCAGCCCTTCAGAGGGACAGGATCCGGAGAGCTTGGGAAATTTAGAACTGAAGAAAAGGGTCCTGGCTCAAGGCGTTACGTTAGAAATGGGGTAATTGTAGCCTCAAGCACTTTCCTTCATCGAGTCCTCTATTCACAAAGGAGATTTCAGAAAGAGGAGCATCTAACTGGTCTACCTTGCCATGAGTGAACAGGGGACCTTAATTGGCAGTCCCCTAAGACTGCGCAATGGAGCAGTTAGTTCCCCTAAGAAAAACTAGGATACCATTGCCTGAAGGAGAACGGTGCTGGGCAGCCTTAAACCCCAGATGCCCACCAGGAGTCCCTACCCACTCCGGGTGTGCCAGGCGTATCAGGGTGCTGGTGGTTTTGCAAAGACCACGCTTGCTCTCACTCTGGGTACCCAGAACACCCTCCCTGGTGCCTTGGCCGTTAATTAGTACCTCCTCATCCTTGGAGCTCTCCATCCCTCCCCATCCCCTCCCCGGGCTGAGTTAAGGGGACTGTGTGTTCCCGCAGGGGGCCCTGGGCTTCCTTCTGTCAGCTCCTAGAGGTGGCTGTGCTGTGGTCTGCCCCTCCTCTCTCCAGCCAGCTTCTGGCCGTGGTGCCAACTCAATAAGTATTGATGTTTGGTGTGACCATGTCTATTCTTCCTGTTCTGTGGGGGAATTTTAGCCACGGTTGAAAAGGGCAGCTTCTGTGCAAAAACAAAAATTTCGATTTCTTTGTTCCCAGTTGGGAAAATGTGTTGCAGTTCAGGGCAGCACTGAGCTCAGTGGAGAAGGAAAGAACAAGAGAGTCAGGGAGGCTGGGGTGGTTCTGGGAAGGTGGGCTGGCAGGAAGGCAAGCAGGAGGTGCTTCACATTGTCTGGGATTAAGTTGGATCCAGAGGCTGGGACGCTGTGGGGAGGGGGGCACCCACAAGGGACCTGGAACTGGGTATGGGAACTGTTGCCCAAACTTAGCCTCTGTTCCCCGGTGCCAAAATAGAAACTCGGAGACAGGGACTTTCCTGGGGGCTCAGTGGTAAAGAATTCACCTGCCGGTGCAGGAGACAAGGGTTTGATCCCTGGTCTGGGAAGATTCCACATACTTTGGGGCAGCTGAGCCCCTAAGCCACAACTGCAGAGCCCATGATATAAATCCTAAGAGCTTCACCTACTGAAGTCCACATGCCCCAGAGCCTGTGCTCCACAACAAGGGAAGTCACCACAGTGAGAAGCCTGTGCATTGCAGCGAAAAGTAGCCCTCACTCACTGCAACTAGAGAAAGCCCATATACAGCAATGAAGACCCAGCACAGTCAGAAACAAATAATAGTTAAAAAAAAATAAATGTGGAGACAAGAAGTTTGGGTGTAGTACAAACAGTAGCTTTCATTGCTTTGGCTGGCAAAGGGGGCCTCAGTGGGCTAATGCCCTGAAGACCATGTGGGCTACCCTGGAGTGGGGAGTGAGGAGTTTTGTAGCANGGACGCTGTGGGGAGGGGGGCACCCACAAGGGACCTGGAACTGGGTATGGGAACTGTTGCCCAAACTTAGCCTCTGTTCCCCGGTGCCAAAATAGAAACTCGGAGACAGGGACTTTCCTGGTGGTTCAGTGGTAAAGAATTCACCTGCCGGTGCAGGAGACAAGGGTTTGATCCCTGGTCTGGGAAGATTCCACATACTTTGGGGCAGCTGAGCCCCTAAGCCACAACTGCAGAGCCCATGATATAAATCCTAAGAGCTTCACCTACTGAAGTCCACATGCCCCAGAGCCTGTGCTCCACAACAAGGGAAGTCACCACAGTGAGAAGCCTGTGCATTGCAGCGAAAAGTAGCCCTCACTCACTGCAACTAGAGAAAGCCCATATACAGCAATGAAGACCCAGCACAGTCAGAAACAAATAATAGTTAAAAAAAAATAAATGTGGAGACAAGAAGTTTGGGTGTAGTACAAACAGTAGCTTTCATTGCTTTGGCTGGCAAAGGGGGCCTCAGTGGGCTAATGCCCTGAAGACCATGTGGGCTACCCTGGAGTGGCGAGTGAGGAGTTTTGTAGCATTCAAGGAGCAGGGCGTGATCAGCCTGTGGACATTTCTCAGATCGGTTGGCATCAAGGTGAAGCTTCAAGCATCATCAGCCTTCTGGTTGCAACCAGTCCAGGGTCTGTGTTCTTGTGGTAAGCAGTTTTCATCTGGAGGGGGTCGGCTTCCTGCAAAAGCAACTCAGGAATGTGTGTCAGGCCTTTATCTGTAGCTTTCAGGGAACTGGGAATTCTGAGATTTGGCTAAGGGGCAGCACTATAGTCTAAATTGTTACCAGTTCTCCAGCCCCAACGGCTAGTCCTTGTTTCTTACCTCTTCACGTTTCCCAGTCATTAACTCTCGAGTCAGCATTTCACTTCAAAAGACAAGGACACAGGGGTTTGTACATGGTTTCAGAATCAACAGCCATCCCCAGGGGAGGAAGTGCCACGTGGGCCCCAAGGCCCAGGCTTTGAAGTCTTGGGTTCAAGTCCTCTTTTGCTAACAAGCTACATGAATGTGGGCGTTATTGATGTCTCAGAGCCTCAGTTTCTTCCATCTGTAAAATGGGGATAAGTAGCGCCCCCACATGACAGAATGGCTCCAGGGACTAAAGGGAACAGCCCAGTTTGGTCCATTGTTTATAGTATTTGCTCAATAAATACACTTGTCTCTTCAGTCCCTGAACAGTTCACACAGAACTCTGGTCTCAGGCCAAATCCAGCCTGGCTTTTGTGAACAACGTTTTATTGGCAAAGAGCCAGGCCCACTCGTTTACCGTTGTGGCTTCTCATATGACACAACAACAGCAGGGTTTGCTGCCAAAATCTTGGTTCTCTGTGCACTGATGCCTGAAAGCAAAAGGGAGGCAGAGATTCTGGGGAACGAGCAAAGACTAGCTTTGTTCTTTGCCAGGCAAAGAGGGACTAGAGGCTAGTGCCTCAAGAACTGTGCCTCTCTCGGTGGGAAGTAGAGAGAGGTTTTATATCCGGGGCTTCTGGGAATGAAGGCCTTGCATTTCTTTTCTTCTGCAAATTTGCTGCCAAAGCTGGCATCAGGTGGCTGAGCAGCTGGGTCTAGTGTCCCTGAAGTTATCGGCCCTTGACCTTCTTTTTGAAATGCAGAATGCTACCAGAGAGTGTAGGAGGTGAACAATGCCAGGTGCAGAGTACAATTCACATGGTGTCTGAGAATAATTAGCTTTGTTTAGCTTTGTGAAGGACAAGTCTAGCTGCAAGCGTTCATAGTAGTGATAGCTAAAGACTGCAGGACTGAAGCGACTTAGCAGCAGCCAACGGTGTTTAGCTTGTGCAGGCCTGTTTGGCTGGCATATGCCAAAGGCTGTTCACTCATTTCTGTTTTTTTTCTACAACATTCTCATCCAGATCTCCACCAAGGAACTCTCGTCACGGCCCCAGAAGCCCTTCTGCCGTGAAGAGTCTTGGTGAGCAGAGAGCAGGGTGCCTTTGAGTTTAGTGCAGATTTTGTTGTTCAGTCGTTCAGTCATGTCTGACTTTTTGCGACCCCATGGACGGCAGCATGCTAGGCTTCCCTGTCCTTCACTATCTCCCAGAGTTTGCTCAAACTCATGTCCGTTGATTTGGTGATGCCATCCAGTCATCCCATTCTCTGTTGCCCCCTTCTCCTCCTGCCCTCAATCTTTTCCAATGTCAGGATATTTTCCATTGAGTTGTCTCTCCACATCAGGTGGCCAGATCAGCATCAGTCCTTCCGGTGAATATTCAGAGTTGATTTCCTTCAGGATTGAGTGGTCTGATCTCCTTGCTGTCCAAGGGACTCTCAAGAGCCATTCCCAACACAACAATTCAAAAGCATCAATCCTTCGGCGCTCAGCCTTCTTTATGGTCCAACTCTCACATCCATACTACTGGAAAAACCATGGCTTTGACTATGCAGGGTTTTTTCGGCAAAGTGATGTTTCTGCATTTAAATTCACTGTCGTGTCACAGCTTTTCTTCCAAGGAGTAAGCATCCCATTCAGCATCTTGCTTACCTACAATCATGAGTTAGGACATGGTGTCCAGGGTCAGACAGGGAACCCCCTCCCCTTGGCCCCCCATCATGAGTCAGAAAGGAGCATCATTGCTAATGCCTATGAAAATATTCCTGACTTAAAATAGAGCTTTCCGGGGGATATGGTGGTCTTTCTAGTGGGCTCTGAACACCTCACTTCTCTTTGCATCAGAATTGCGGGGTTAGGAGTGTTGGTTCTGGGCAAATTACGTCGCTTCCTCCGTGTGCCTCAGTTTCTCTATCTGTAAAGTGGGAACAATGCTAGCATGTTCCTCATAGAGTTTTTGCGAGGATGGAGTCAGTGTGGGTACAGTGTTTCTCCCAGGGCCTGGGACACAGCAAGCACTCAGTGAATGTTTGCTGATTTGTGATGGTTTTGTTAATCATCTGGGTAGGGACATGGAAAGGGCTTCTCTAGTGGCTCAGCAGTCAATAATCTGCCTGCCAGTGCAGGAGACCCAAAAGACTTGAGTTCGATCCCTGGGTCTGGAAGATGCCCTGGAGAAGGAAATGGCTACCAACTCCAATATTCTTGCCCGGAGAATCCCAGGGACAGAGCAGCCTGCGGGGCTGCAGTCCATGTGGTTGCAAAGAGTTGGACAGGACTGAGTGACTGAACAATAACAGCAGGGACATGGAGAAGACCCTCAGCCTTCTAGAGACCCTCTCCTGAGCTCGCTGACAATGCTGGTAGCCCTGGAGCCCCGACGCGCAAGGCCCAGTGGGCAAGTCAACCCCATCTGCTCTGACCTTTGTGTCCAGTCAACTTCCCTTCAACAAGGCTCTTTTATGAGCTGCTTCTTCGCTGCACACTGTCAGGCAGAGGAGGTGTTTCTCAGGCCAGCTGACAGTGTGAAGTGTGAAAAGGTTAAAGTGGGAGATGAGGTGTACATAATGGAAAGAACGTGAGGCCCAAAGCAGCGTGGTGGTGTTCTGACCCGTCTTCCCTCGGTGTCCACGCCAGAGTCAGAATTGCTAAATGGAAGTAGCTATGCTCACTCTGTCCCCAACACGCCTTCCTTAAATCACTCTGTGGAGCTGGGTTCTGGGTGGGAACTGTTAATCATGACACTTCTGTGCCTGGAAGATGGTCATGTGACCCCGGATGGCCAGTCATAAGGTGCCAACCTCCTGGCGATATAATCAGGCCAATCAGATTCTCCTTTCAGATTAGCCTGTGGATTTGGGGAGATGGACGCTTTTGTTCTCCTAGGGTTGCTAGGCCAGGAGGAAGCATGTGGACAGAGCCTGAAAAACAGAAGCAAGCAGAGCTCATAGATTGGTAAAGACAGAGTCCTTTTGATAGAGATCCTTCCAGCTCCTGGATACAGCCATGCCTGGAGCCAACCACCCAGACCTCCCCAATTATATGAGCTCTTTTGAGCTTAGACTCTTATTTAAAAAAATATATTTTTAAAGATTTATTTTAATTAATTAATTTGACTGTGCCAGGTCTTAGTTGCGGCAAATGGGATCTAGTTCCCCAACCAGGGGTTAAAAACCCAGTTCCCGTGCATTGGGAGCTTGGAGTCTTAGCCACTGGACCACCAGGAAAGTCCCTGAGCTGAGATTCCTTTGAGTTAGGTTTCTGCAACTTGAAACTGAATGAGGATAAACAGTGTGAGATTTATTGAGCACTTACCCTTTGGCCAGGCACAGTGCTAAGAATTTGATGAACATTATCTGATTCGTTTCTGGTGGGTCACTTCGTCTCTTGGAGAATTCATTTGCTAGTATGTAAAGTAGGTGTGCTCTGACTTGGTGACCCAGACAGTAAAGAATCTGCCTGCAGTGCAGGAGACCCAGGTTTGATCCTTGGGTTGGGAAGATCCCCTGGAGAAGGGAATGACTACCCACTCCAGTATTCTTGCCTGGAGAATTCCATGGACAGAAGAGGCTGGCGGGCTACAGTCCATGGGGTCACAAAGAGTCGGACACAACTGAGTGACTAACACTTTCACTTTCAAAGTAGGTGTAATGTTGTAAGAATAAGATTGTTGGGAGACTTAGGTAAGTAAAACATACAGAGCACCTGGCATATCGTAGTAGTGTTACAGAGAAGAACTGACTCCATGTTGGATCTGTCTCTTTTACTGTAACTTTTGCTCCTGTTCACTAAAAGTATCCTGTCCATACATAACAGCCTGCCTCAGGGAACCCTGCCCCTCTGCCTGAAGGTTAAACCAAAATGCCTTTGTTTGGGACCCTGTCCACCTGTGGATGGCTACAGGAAGGAAGAAATCAACACCTCCCCTCCCTGAGACTGGCCATTCTAGGAGACACTTGCAAGATTAATGGCATCCAGCCCCCGTAAGATGGTTATTTTGAGACATTAGTCTTCCATCTTCTTGGTCAGCAGGTTTTCCGAACGAAGTCATTTTCCTTGCCTCAACACCTCGTCTCTTGGTTAGTTGGTCTGTCATGTGGCAAGCAGAGTGAGCCTGGACCCTGTAACAGCAGGTCCTCATGAAACATCAGATACTTTTCTCAGACTAGGGAACTCTGTGATGAGCATCGTTGAATGTACCTTTTGGAGCAATTGCTTCTCTATATCTCAAAGTGGAATTTTAGGATCAAGAGTATGCCCTTGTTAAGGTCCTCAACACGCAGCCCCAGACTGCTCTTCAGAAACATGCCAGTTGTATTAGTTATCTGTTGCCACGCTACAAATTACCACCAATTTAGTGGCTTAAAGAGCACATCCCTATTATCTCACCATTTCTGTGGATCAGGAGCCCAGGTGTAGATAGGTTAGGGCCTCTGCTTTAGTCTTTTTTTTTAATTTATTTTAATTTATTTTAGCTGTGCTAGGCCTTTGTTGCTGCACTCGGGCTTGCTCTAGGTGCAGTGAGTGAGGGCTACTCTCTAGCTGCAGGGCACAGGCATCTTATTGAATTGGCTCCTCTTCTTTCAGGGGTCCAGGGCACACGGGCTCTGGAGCTTGGGCTCAGTAAATGTCATGCATGGGTTTAGTTGCCCTGTGGCATGTGGCATCTTCCCAGACCAGGGTTCAAACCCGTGTCCCCTGCATTGACAGGTGGATTCTCAACTACTGGTCCACCAGGGAAGTCCTGCTTCAGTCTTTCGTAAGCCTACAGTCAAGCTGTTGGCTGGGGCTGGGGTCTCATTTGAATGCTCCACTGAGATAGGATCTGATTCCAAGCTCACTCGGGTTGTTGGCAGGACTGAATTCCTCCAGAGCTGTTTGCTAAGGGTCTCATTTCCTCACTAGCTGGAGGGCCATGTATAGCTGCTGGCCATGCTGGCCTTTGCAACATGAAGTGCAGGTTGAGAAGGCAAATGGAGAAAGTATGCCAGCAAGATCATCACAGTCTCTTTTAATCACAGAAATGACATCCTGCCACCTTTGCTGCATTCTGCTGGTTAGACACAAGTCCCATGTCTCACTCACAGTCACAAAGAGGGGAATCACATGAAGGTGGGCTCACTGGGGACCATCACTTCTTTCTTTTATGAATTGTGTTCTTCGTTTTTGCCTAGGAAATCTTGCTTACTCCAAGCCCACAAGGATTTCTTCCTATGTCCTCCTCTATTTTTTAAAAAATATTTATTTATTTTTGGCTGTGTCAGGGCTCAGTTGCAGAGCTCGAGACTCTCGTCGCAGGACCTGGGTTCAGTAGTTGCCCTGTGGTGTGTGAGATCTTAGTTCCCCAACCAGGGGTCAAACCCACATCCCCTGCATTGGAAGGTGGATTCTCAACCACTGGACCAGCAGGGAAGTCCCCAATAGTTTCATAGCTTTAGTTTTTGCACTTAGGCCTATGAGCCCTTTGGAATTAATTTTTCTATCTAGTGCAGGGTGCGGACTGAGGTTTGTATGTTTGCAAATGATGTCCAACTGAATGATGTAATGACAGTTGAAGAGAAAATTCTGCACGTAGCATGATTAAAAGTCCAATAATTAGATCTTACATATCATGAGTGCTTACTGAGGGTAAGGCTCCAGCTAAATGTTTTTACCTGTGTTATTTCAGGAAGAACTAGTTAAATATCTTCTCAGAGCTATGCATGTGATAAGTTAGAACCCACCCTTGACTGATGCATGACCTGTGAGATAACTGGTTAAATTGACAAAGCAAGGTATAGAGTAGACTGCCAGTTTGTGCAAAATGAAATGGCATGCAGAGACACACACATGTAAACATGTGTCCAAAACCGTATTTGCTTGCACAGTACATCTCTGGGAACATACAAAGAAATTGCGAAGTGTGGTTCCCTCCGGGGAAGGGAACCTGGTGATTGGAATGAGGATAGTAAAGGAGATTTTTCGCATATGGCATTCTATAACATTTGAATTAAAAGCTGCCCCAGGTCTTACTGTGGCACTTGAATCGTTGATCTTCGTTGTGGCATGTGGGATCTTTAGTTGCAGCATGCAAACTCTCAGGTGAGGCTTATGGGCACTAGGGGAAACCCAGGTGGCCCAGTGGTAAGGAATCTGCCTGCCAGCACAGGCTTCAATCCCTGGGTGGGGAAGATTCCCCGGCGAAGGAAATGGCAACCCACTTCGGTGTCCTTGCCTGGAAAATCCCATGGATGGGAGCCTCGCGGGCTACAGTCCGTAGGGTTGCAAAGAGTCAGACACAATTTAGGGATGCATGCGTGCATGTGGGCTCTAGTTCTCTGACCAGGGATCGAACCCAAGCCCCCAGCATTGTGAGCGTGGAGTCNGCTGCAGGGCACAGGCATCTTATTGAATTGGCTCCTCTTCTTTCAGGGGTCCAGGGCACACGGGCTCTGGAGCTTGGGCTCAGTAAATGTCATGCATGGGTTTAGTTGCCCTGTGGCATGTGGCATCTTCCCAGACCAGGGTTCAAACCCGTGTCCCCTGCATTGACAGGTGGATTCTCAACTACTGGTCCACCAGGGAAGTCCTGCTTCAGTCTTTCGTAAGCCTACAGTCAAGCTGTTGGCTGGGGCTGGGGTCTCATTTGAATGCTCCACTGAGATAGGATCTGATTCCAAGCTCACTCGGGTTGTTGGCAGGACTGAATTCCTCCAGAGCTGTTTGCTAAGGGTCTCATTTCCTCACTAGCTGGAGGGCCATGTATAGCTGCTGGCCATGCTGGCCTTTGCAACATGAAGTGCAGGTTGAGAAGGCAAATGGAGAAAGTATGCCAGCAAGATCATCACAGTCTCTTTTAATCACAGAAATGACATCCTGCCACCTTTGCTGCATTCTGCTGGTTAGACACAAGTCCCATGTCTCACTCACAGTCACAAAGAGGGGAATCACATGAAGGTGGGCTCACTGGGGACCATCACTTCTTTCTTTTATGAATTGTGTTCTTCGTTTTTGCCTAGGAAATCTTGCTTACTCCAAGCCCACAAGGATTTCTTCCTATGTCCTCCTCTATTTTTTAAAAAATATTTATTTATTTTTGGCTGTGTCAGGGCTCCGTTGCAGAGCTCGAGACTCTCGTCGCAGGACCTGGGTTCAGTAGTTGCCCTGTGGTGTGTGAGATCTTAGTTCCCCAACCAGGGGTCAAACCCACATCCCCTGCATTGGAAGGTGGATTCTCAACCACTGGACCAGCAGGGAAGTCCCCAATAGTTTCATAGCTTTAGTTTTTGCACTTAGGCCTATGAGCCCTTTGGAATTAATTTTTCTATCTAGTGCAGGGTGCGGACTGAGGTTTGTATGTTTGCAAATGATGTCCAACTGAATGATGTAATGACAGTTGAAGAGAAAATTCTGCACGTAGCATGATTAAAAGTCCAATAATTAGATCTTACATATCATGAGTGCTTACTGAGGGTAAGGCTCCAGCTAAATGTTTTTACCTGTGTTATTTCAGGAAGAACTAGTTAAATATCTTCTCAGAGCTATGCATGTGATAAGTTAGAACCCACCCTTGACTGATGCATGACCTGTGAGATAACTGGTTAAATTGACAAAGCAAGGTATAGAGTAGACTGCCAGTTTGTGCAAAATGAAATGGCATGCAGAGACACACACATGTAAACATGTGTCCAAAACCGTATTTGCTTGCACAGTACATCTCTGGGAACATACAAAGAAATTGCGAAGTGTGGTTCCCTCCGGGGAAGGGAACCTGGTGATTGGAATGAGGATAGTAAAGGAGATTTTTCGCATATGGCATTCTATAACATTTGAATTAAAAGCTGCCCCAGGTCTTACTGTGGCACTTGAATCGTTGATCTTCGTTGTGGCATGTGGGATCTTTAGTTGCAGCATGCAAACTCTCAGGTGAGGCTTATGGGCACTAGGGGAAACCCAGGTGGCCCAGTGGTAAGGAATCTGCCTGCCAGCACAGGCTTCAATCCCTGGGTGGGGAAGATTCCCCGGCGAAGGAAATGGCAACCCACTTCGGTGTCCTTGCCTGGAAAATCCCATGGATGGGAGCCTCGCGGGCTACAGTCCGTAGGGTTGCAAAGAGTCAGACACAATTTAGGGATGCATGCGTGCATGTGGGCTCTAGTTCTCTGACCAGGGATCGAACCCAAGCCCCCAGCATTGTGAGCGTGGAGTCTTAGCCACTGGACTGCCAGGGAAGTCCCTATACCTTTTGCATTTCAAAACCTGTGTATTTCACAACTTGTGTCGATGTTACCTGCACAAAGAACACATAAAATTAGAGAAAAAGCAAAGAACTCCTGGTGGTCTGCCCTCAAAGCTTGTGCTTTTTGTCCACCATCTTGACTCTGTTTATCATTTTATTGCCTCACCTCTCTTTGTCCGGATTTTCCTGCCTGTTAACAGTGGATGGTACAGCACCTACCTCATAGAACCTCTGTGACAACTGGGGCAAAGCCTGTAAAACTCTTAGAGCAGGGCCCTGCCCCCGGAGAAAGCTTAATCAATGCTACTATTGTGATTTTATTCATAGAAACAAAAATTAGAAACGCACATGGCAGGTTCATAGAGGTTTCTCCAGCTCTTGGATAATATACAACTTTAAATTTCCCCCTTTTCCCCAAAGGAAAAAAAAAAAAGTTACACACGGTTTTTATACTGGACATTTCCACACCTTCCCGGTCCAGCCCATCCCAGGAGTCCCTGCCTACACATTCTCTGGGGGATTCTATTCAGACTTTAAGTCGTGGCCGAGGTTGGGTAAGGCCAGGCATGTTCGGCCTGTGTCTAGACACCTCATTTCCCTCGGTTGTTGTAGAAAAGAGAGATTTCTTAACATTGGAAAGGTGTTTCTGAACAAAACCCCAGGGCCAGGGGGAAGAATGGAAGGAGGGAGGGAGAAAAGAGAATTCTGCTTACCTAAAAAAAAAAAAATTAATTTTTTTTCCACCCGGTCTTCATTCCCATGCATGGACTTGCTTCAGCTGCAGTGAGCAAGGGGGCCGCTCTTCGTTGTGTGCGGTACCTTCTCATTGTGGGGGCTCCGCTAGCCGCAGGGCACAGTCTCTCGGCCCATGGGCTTCAGCAGTTGGCAGCACGTGGTCCCAGTAGTTGTGGCTGGTGGGCTGTCTACAGCGCAGGCTCAGTAGTCGTGGCCCATGGACTTTAGTTGCTCGGCGGCATGTGAGATCTTCCCGCCGTGTCCACGGCATTGCAAGGCGGATTCTTATCCACTCTCAGTTCAGTTCAGTCGATCAGTCGTGTCCGACTCTTTGCGATCCCATGAATCGCAGCACGCCAGGCCTCCCTATCCATCACCAACTCCCGGAGTTCACTCAGACTCACGTCCATCGAGTCAGTGATGCCATCCAGCCATCTCATCCTCGGTCGACCCCTTCTCCTCCTGCTCCCAATCCCTCCCAGCATCAGAGTCTTTTCCAATGAGTCAACTCTTCGCATGAGGTGGCCAAAGTACTGGAGTTTCAGCTTTAGCATCATTCCTTCCAAAGAAATCCCAGGGTTGATCTCCTTCAGAATGGACTGGTTGGATCTCCTTGCAGTCCAAGGGA
>SJYX01021832.1:22323-136540 GCA_006410675.1 Oreotragus oreotragus | reverse complement strand
ACACACACACACACACACACACACACACATTTTTCTTTAATTCTTTTTCATTGTGGTTTATCATAGGATACTGAATATAGTTCCCCGTACTATGCAGTCGGACCTTGTTGATTATCCATTAGAGAATTTTTATTCTCTGATCTGTCTTTTTTCTCTATAGTGAGCCTAGAAAAATCAACTGAAGGGGGAGATTTTGGAGAAAGGGTGGTTGACGCTGGAGGGAGGGGCTATTGAGGATGACCTGCAAACAGGACAGGTGCTAGCTGTCCTTCCTAATCCCCCCGCCCCTCCCCCTCTTTGTGGGAAGGCCGCCCTCCCCCGCACCACCCGGCTGTTTCTCTGTGCTGGGCGCCTGGGCGCTGCGCATAGAGGAGGAGCGCGCGTCCACTGAGCCCAGAGCTGTGGGAAGGGCGTCGGAGGGCCGACTCCCAGAGCTGGGGGTGGGCGGTGGGGTCACGGGGCAGGGCTGGGAGGAACGGCAGAGGCCCGGCAGAGCGGGGAACAGCTGGAATGCGTGGGGAGTGCAGGAGCGGATAGGTGGGAAGAAGGTCTAAGAGCAACTGAGGAACGGGAGCGGAAGGGTGCGCCGGGCTGCGAGTGTTGATCGAGGTGGGGTTTTAGATCGTGATGGGGTCTGAGCGGGGAGACGGCGCAGGTCCCAGCCTGCAGGTGAGGGGCTGAGGGGCGGAGCCAGGGGCGGAGGGAGGGATCGAGGTCCGGAGGACCCAGTTCTGGCTCCCAGAACCGAGGCGCGCCAGCTGCTGGCGCTGGGAGCTGCGGGGGGCAGGCGGGGTCGCGGCTCCGCGATGCGGGTGCACCTGGGCGCGCTGGCCGGCGCGGCGGCGCTTACCGGGGCGCTCAGCTTCGTGCTCCTGGCGGCGGCCATCGGCACCGACTTCTGGTACATCATCGACACCGAACGCCTGGAGCGGGGCGGCCCGGGGGCGCGGGGCTCGGCGGGGGCCGCCAACCACAGCCAGCTCGAGCCTCTGAGCTCGCACTCCGGCCTCTGGCGGACCTGCCGGGGTAAGGGGGCACCCGGGGAGCCCGGGCGGTGGACAGACCTGTTGCTTGGCGCGCACTCGGCTCGCAAGCCTCGGAGCCCGCGAAACGCGAGGTCTGGGCCGGACGGGAGGTGGCCCGGGGTCCTGGTGCTGCCATCGCCCCTGTAAAGAGATGTCCCGCTCAGCCCACCGCTGCTCCGCGTCCCCACACCCCCCGGGTGGGACATCCAGGAGGGACGTGGGGACGAAGGCGCGGGCCGGGTCTGAACCCCCGGGGACCCCCGTCCCAACGCCCACCGATTCCTCTGTCCCACCCAGTCCAGAGCCCGTGTGCGCCGCTGATGAACCCCTTCTGGCAGGAGAACGTGACCGTCAGCGACTCGAGCCGACAACTTCTCAGTGAGTCGGGGGAGGGTGAGATGGGAGCGGAACCCGGGGCTGGACGCCAGTTTGAGAGCTTTTTATCCAAACAGGGGGCGGGGGCCCTGCTGAGGAGAGGGCGGCCTCGGTGGCCTCGGACATGGGCAGGAGCGAGGGGAGGGGTATAGAAGAAGGCGTGGGACCCTCTGGCTCCACGCGTGAAGTTGTGTGGTTGGGGATTCATTCGACAAACGTTGGCTGCAGGCTTTCGGTGTGCGGGGCAGCGGGGTGCTGCGCTCCAAGCCTCAGGCCGAACACTCAGGGGGCGCAGAGGCTAGCTGGAGAGACCAAGAGGGAAGTGCGCAGCTCCATTTCAGAGTGGCAAGCAGCACGGGGGAGGGTGACTCGGAGCCCAAGGAGACACCTTAACCAGCCTGGGGAGCTGCCTGGCACGCCCCATGGTCAGCCGTCGCTGCAACCTCGCTGTATCCTCGCTGTTGAGGACAAGCGCTTGGCAGCACCACCAAGGATGTAGTAAATATTGGCTGAACGATGCAAGAGAGGAAAACCAGGAGGCAAAGGACAGCTCCCCATCCCCAGGGACCTTGTGTCTGTTGTTCCTGGCTGACTTCCCAGTGCCTGGCACGGTCAGAAAAGCCGGCAGGATTTGAGGACAGAATTCGGGAGAGCAAAGGGGCCGAATAAACACCGGAGGGAGGAGGGAAAAATCAGAGTCATGGTTCAGCTCACCTGCGGCCAGACCTGGAGCCGAACGCTTTCCATTTCAGCCTTCATCTAATCCCCACAACCTTCCTACAAAGTTCTTGTCATCTCCATCCTAATCTTTACTTTTCCAAAGAGGAAACACGCCTAGTGAGAGAGAGGTGCCATACAAAGGAAATGATGAGGAAATGAGAGCTGAGTTCCACAGACCTTGAAAAGTATGGGCAGCGTTTGATAGACTTACTGAGGGCTGGGGATGGGACTCTTAGAATAAAGACAAGTCCCTGGCATGGCCCACTGGGGCTGCCAGGGCCCCTCTTCAGCTCCACTCTCCCCTTTGCTCTTTCCTCTCTGGCTGTGTTGGCCACACACCAGTTCCTGGAAGGTGCCACATCTCCTCCTGCCACAGGGACTTTGCACATGCCATTGCCTCCACTTGGAGTCTCCCTGCTCCCATTCTGCCAGCCTGACTTAGTCAGTTCCTACTCACAGTACAGGTTGTGTGACATTTTTAGAGTTAAAAGCTGACCCCCTCATTAAACAAGCTCCATGCCAGCAGGGACCATGTCTCTCTTGCCACAGCTGGAATTTAGCACAGAAGATTTAGTATTTAGCACAGAGCCTGGGCTACTCAGGTGGCACTAACAGTAAAGAACCTGCTTGCCAATGCAGGAGATGCAGGTTTGATCCCTGGGTGGGGAAGATCCCCCGGAGGAGGGCATGGCAACCCACTCCAGTACTCTTGGCTGGAGAATCTCATGGACAGAGGAGTTGGGCAGGCTACAGTCCATAGGGTCGCAGAGTCAGACACAACTGAAGTGACTTAGCACACACAGCATTAGCACAGAGTAGCTCATGAGCCAAGGTTGGCTGAGCAGGTGTGAGAGTGTATGCAAACTATATTTTAGAGGTGGAACTCAATCCATGTTTGTTGAATGAACAAATGAGTACATGAGTGAACTGGACTGCTTCTCTGAAATCCACGGGTGTGCTGGAAAATGCTTAACAATCGGCTGTCTGGGGGAGGGGAGCATCTTGATTTGTGGCATTTGCCGGCCTCTGTGGAGTAAATAGTCCCACTGCGGTCAATTTCAAGCTGTCAACATTACGTCAACTGGTTCTGCATATTCCTGAAAACTTAACAGTTGACTGATTGAATGGACATGAATTGGAGCAAACTCTGGGAGATGGTAGAGGACAGAGGAGCCTGGTGTGCTCCAGTCCCTGGGGTCACAAAGAGCAGGACAGGATTTAGCAAGAGAACAGCTCTGGTATAATCCAGCTCCAGTACACCACGGGCTGCCCTGGTGGCCCAGCTGGTAAAGAACGTGCCTGTAATGCGGGAGACCCGGGTTCGATCCCTGGGTTGGAAAGATGCCCTGGAGAAGGAAATGGCAGCCCACTCCAGCATTCTTGTCTGGAGAATTCCATGGACAGAGGAGCCTGGCGGGCCACAGTCCACGGGGTCGCAAGAGTCAGACATGACTTAGTGACTAAACCACCACCTGCACACCACTGCGTGAAGTCCCACTGAAGGAAATATCCATTAGATGCTTGGAACGGGAGGGGCGGGGTGGGCATGGAGGAAAGGAAAGGATCTCACAAACTCTGTCCTCAGCTCCAAGTTGCACCAGGAAGACCTCTGGGTGTTCTCAGAGCATTTCAAGCATCATCAGGAATTCCCGTCCAAAAACTCCTATTATGAGTTAGTTAGCAGGCTTCTGAATGGATAGCTCTGGTCCACATAACTAGGAGATGCTGTATCAGTTACTACAGCCTTAAAACAAAGTTGGGTGTCCCTTTGCACGTGGAAATTGTGCCTATGCAGCTTATTTATTTAAAACTTAAAAATGTATTTATTTGGCTGCGCCTGTTCTTAGTCACAACACACAGGATCTTGGGTCTTTGTTGTGGCATGAGAGATCCTTTTAGTTGTGGCATGCAGAATCTAGTTCCCCGGGATCTAACCCTGGATGTAACCAGGAATCGAACCCCGGCCCCCTGCATTGGGAGTGCAAAGTCTTAGCTGATGGACCAGCAGGGAAGCCCAGCTTATTTTTGTTTATTTGTTTAATCAAGTAAACAAGAGGGCTTTCCCACATTGGGGGTGGGGCGGGGGTTGGGGGTGGAGAATAATCAAGAATCTTTGCCCATACACTGAGGGCTGGAAGTCAAAGCCCAGCTTAGACCTTTACCAGGACCTCTCTGTGATCCCGGGGTTGGTGTCTTAACCTCTCTGAGCCTCAGCTTCCATATTTATCCAAATGAGATAACAAAACCCTAAAGGGGTGTGGGGTCAGGACTCCACGAACCAGCTGGATGAAAAAAATGGACCTTTACCTGGCACCTGACTTAGTGCCTGTTGTTGTGTGATCTCCCTGTTGCATCAAGGAATGATTTGATGTAAACGTGCTAGACTCATACTAAATGATCAGTAAACACTAGCCCTCTGTACAGTTCCCTCCAGCCTCTTTTAGATGCAGTCACATCTGTGGCCCTTTGCTAGGCTGGATGCTGGCCTTCAGCCTACTTATCACGTCGGTGGGTACACTGGATGGCTAACCAGTCAGCACTGGTCTGGCCTCTTCGTGAAACTTGATAATGCAGCAGCCCTGCATGGTCCAGGGTTTTGAGAAACAGGCAAAACCCACGTCCACAGTCTGCATCTGTTCACCCTCTGCCCCAGGTCTAAGCCCCGGCTTCACCGCCAACCAGACACGTTGTTGTTATTTAGTTACTCAGTCGCGTTGACTCTTTGTGACTCCATGGCCTGCACCACGCCAGGCTTCCCTGTCCTTCGGTATCTCCCAGAGTTTGCTCAAACTCATGGCCATTGACTCGGGGATGCCATCTAATCATCTCATTCTCTTGTTATCCCTTCTCCTCCTGCCCTCAGTCCCTCCCAGCGTCAGGGTCTTTTCCAGTGAGTCGGCTCTTCACATCAGATGGTCAAAGTAGTGGAGCTTCAGCTTCAGTGTCAGTCCTTCCAACGAATAATCAGGGTTGATTTCCTTTAGAATTGCCTGGTTTCATCTCCTTGCTGTCCAAGGACTCTCAGGAGTCCTCTCCAGCACCACACTTTGAAAGCATTGATTCTTCGGTGCTCAGCCTTCTTTATGGTCCAGCTCTCACATCCGTACATGATGGCTTTGGGCAAATTCCTCTACCTCTCTGAGTCTCAGTTCCCTCATGGGCAAATTGAAGATAACTCTCATCTCTCCTTATAAGAACAGTCGAGGATGAAATGAGTGTATTTCAAGAGCCTCATGCAGTGTCTGGCCCTGTAAGTGTACCCTGAGTGTTAGCTGCCGTTACTACCATTGTATTATCAGAGAGGAGGCTGGCCCTTCAGACCTCACTGAAAATCAACCCCAGAGACAGCTTTCTCCCAGAATCTCTTTATCCCCAGAAATGTTGGCCAAGTTCTTTTATTGCACAAAGAGGCCGTGTTCCTTTCTGGACCTGCAGAAGAGTCATAGAGGATGGAGACCGAGTGACAAGCTGCATGCTCTGTGAGTCAGCCTTCTAGACAGACCCACTCCTGAGGGTGTATGGGAAGAACCATTGATTTTTTCCTCCAAGAAAACCCATGCGGGCAGCTTACTTCTGTACCCAGTAAAATTCCACCTTGCTTGGATATTTTATCTTCTTGATTAGCTCTGGGGATGTCAAGGGTTTGGTTCCCTGGCTAGGGACTGGGAATTTTTTTTGGCAGAGAGAGGCAATCTTTACATTCAGCAGAGTTTATTATTATTACTTTTATATTTTAAAAATATTTTCTTGGCCCTGCTGCATGGCATGTGGGATATTAGTTCCCTGACCAGGGATCGAACTTTTGCCCTTTGCATTGGAGGCTCAGCGTCTTAACCACTGGATTGCCAGGGAAGTCCCAGCACAGTTTAGATAAAACAGCCATAGTTTAGAGCCACCCAAGCTAGCTGTATCAGCCTTTTGAAAGTGAAGGAAACTCAAATCATACTGTGCGTGCATGCTAAGTCGCTTCAGTTGTGTCTGACTCTTTGTGATCCTATGGACTGTACCCCACCGGGCTCCTCTGTCCATGGGATTCTCCAGGCATGAATACTGGAGGGCGTTGCCGTGCCCTCCTCCAGGGATCTTCCCCACCCAGGGATCGAACTCGCATCTCCTGCAGCTCCTGCATTGCAGGCAGATTCTTTACCACTGAGCCACCGGGGAAGCCCCCAAATCATACTAGTTGAAACAAAACATGGAATTCCTGGTCCATGGAGCTGAAAAGCTCAAGCCCCCCAGAACCTAAAGAGTTAAACACACTTTTTTTCTTCTCTCTGGGCTTTGCCTCTGGATTCTGCTTTCAACTAACTAAACGCTCTCCAATCTCAGCAACCAAAATAGGAGACTATTGCCCAATCATTCTGCAACTCCTGGTAGGTCTCTCATTGGATCAGATCAGATCACCTAGGACTAAGCCAATCAGTATGGCCGAGGGCAAGGAGTGTGCTGATTGGCCAGGCTGAGTCATGTGCCTCTCTCAACAAGACGGGGTGGGGTCAGCCTCATCATAGGTAAGGTCCCTCTGAGCAGTTCTGTAACTTCTGGCTAGTCATCTGCTTCCATAAATGGGCTCTTTTATGAACAACAAGGTCCTGCTGTATAGCACAGGGAACTATATTCCATATCCTGTGATAAACTATAATAGAAAAGAATATGAAAAAGAACATATATATATATGTGATAACTGAGTCACTTTCCTGTACAGCAGTAATTAATGTAACTTGGCAACCCACTCCAGTATTTTGCCTGGAGAATTCCATGGACTGAGGAGCCTAGTAGGCTATGGTCCATGGATTCGAAGTCGCACGACTGAGCGACTTCACTTTTCACTTTCAATGAAAAATAAATTTAAAAAATAGATGGGCTGCTTTGAGATGAAATGAGGTCATATAAGCAAAACTTCCAGCATAGTTGCTTTAGTCGCTCAGAGATGGTGAAGCATCCAGCTTAGGTTACCGAAAACAGGAGGAGAGTTGCGTCCTCTGTGTTTAAGTCATGTTATCTCCCTGAGCCTCAGGCTTCTCATCTGTAAAATGGGGCTTTGTTGTTGTTGTTCAGTTGCAAAGTCATGTCCGACTCTTGTGACCCTCTGGACTGCAGCATGCCAGGCTTCCCTGTCCTTCACTATCTCCCAGAGTTTGCTCAAGCTCATGTCCATTGAGTCCATGATGCCTCATCCTCTGTCGTCCCCTTTTCCTCCTGCCCTAAAATGGGGCTAATCATTGCAAACTCCTTTTTTTTTTTTTTCACTTCATGCTGGGGATAAAACATGGTGAGACTGATGGGGTGCTTGCCACATACAGCTTAGTGTCTAATGCAGGAGGCCAATAACAAACACCTGGTGAGCAGTGACTAAATAAACTAAAATGGCTTCAAACAGTAGTAGCTGTAACAAAGGAAATGAAACAGGGGCATGGAGTAAAGGGAGGTGGGACCCCTTCCTGTGGGGTGGTGAGAACAGTAAAAATAACAGTTAGTGCTTGCAGAGCAGGTGCTGTGTGCCAGACCCTCCCTGTCCTGAGGTCTTCATGTGTTTCCATCCATTTAATCTCTACAACAGTCCCATGAGGCAGGTACTGTGATTTATCCTTACTTTTCAAATGAGGAAACCAAGGCATGGAGAGGTTGGGTAAGTGACCAAAGTTTGCACAGTAACTGGTTGATCTGGGATTTGATCATAGGCAGTTTCTACTCTCTTAGAATGATGCTATGCCGAGGGTAATTTCAGTATAATGTGAGGGTGCTGAGACCGGAAGAAAAATTCCTAGCCTGTTTCTTGGGTTCGGAGCCCCGCTCTTTTCGACTGCCTGCAGTAGGAGCTCAACACTCGAGAACTAATATTACCATGTAGAATTAGTAATACTAATAATGTTGACAGGTCATTTTTTCATCAGGAGCAAATAGGTACCCAGGTGCAGGAGATGTTTTTGATTCAGAAATGTTTTGTTGCAAAGGAAAAGCAAACCCAGAGAAAAGCCAAGATGTTGGTGGCAAGAATAACTGTGTGAATGATCCGTTATCGCACTGTTCAAAGAATAGCTTGATGGGCAGAGCAGGCTTCCGGAATGCTTGCGAGGTCAGAAAGCCTCAGGGTCGTTAACGAAGTAATTGTCTTTCTGTTATGGAGAGCAGAGAGGTGCGTGCGTGCTCCGTCATTTCCGACTCTTTGTGACCCATGGACTGTAGCCCACTAGCCTGCTCTGTCTGTGGGATTCTCCAGGCAAGAATACTGGAGTGGGTTGCCAGGCCCTTCTCCAGGGAATTTTCCCAACCCAAGGGTCTAGCCTGCGTCTCCTGCATTGCAGGCAGATTTTTTTTTTTTTTTTTTTAACCGCTGAGCCATCGGAGAAGCTAAAAGAGCAGAACGGTATCATTCTCCAACAACATCAGAAGCGCTAGCAAAAGGAGAAAGTCTCAGGAACCATTTCCCAAAGGGGAAAACGTCGCTATCTTTAGTTTCAAACCTTGTCAGTGTGACTTGGAGACTCTACGAGATCCTCAGGGACATTCAATCCTATTATACCTGATAAGGAAGTGGATTTTTATATTTTTGTGTGTGTGTGAATTTTCGAATCTGTTGTCACTAGAACGTGGCTCCTTGGAGGACCGGGACTGCACCTTCGTCGTCTTCCTGATCGCCACCACGATTATTAGTATCATTTTAAATAATTGTATTTACTTAGAGCTCTTCTGCGTCTTCAGCGCTGCCCAGGGCTTTGCTCCAGTTTTGGTGTGAGGGCCTCCCCCTGTGGTGGCTTCTCTTGTTGTGGAGCACAGGCTCTAGGTTGCTCGGGGTTCAGTAGTTGAGGCTCCCAGAGTGAAGCTGCTCCATGGCACGTGGGATCTTCCTGGCTCAGGGATCACGTCCGTGTCTCCTGCATTGGCAGGCAGACTGTTTACCACTGAGTCACCAGGGAAGCCCATGATTAATTCCAGATGGTAATCTGAGCTCTCCTGGGTTGTGCTCCTACTTAAACACTGTAGTGGATTGGGTTCACTGAGTCTTTTGCTTTTGCCACGCAGCACGTGGAATCTAATTTCCTAGACCAGGGATCAAACTCAGGCTCCTGCATTGGAAGTGCGGAGTCTTAGCCACTGGACCACTGGGGAAGTCCCAATGCTGTAGTGGATTGAAGGGTATCACCCTCCAGAAAAATGTGACCATGTCCTCACACTTCCTAGTACCCGGGAATGGGACCTCATTTGGGAAAAAACATCTTTGCCAATATAGTTAAGGCTCTCAAGATCATTGTGGACTAACCTACATCCTATGACAAGTGTCCTCGTAAGAAAAGGAGAATCACAGAGGAGAGACAAGAAGGTCATAGGAAGATGGAGGTGGACATCAGAAGGATGCTGCCACCAGCCAAGGAATGCCAAGCCTTGCCAGCAACCACCAGAGGTTGGAAGAGGCAGGAAGGCATCTTCCTCAGAGCCTCTGGAGGGACAAGTTCCTGCTGACACCTTGATTTTAGACTTAGAGCCTCTAGCACTGTGAGAGAATAAATTCCTCCTGCTTTTAAGACCTCTGCTGTTGTCGCTCAGTTGCTAAGTTAAATCTGACTCTTTTCAACCCCATGGACTGCAGCACGCCAGGCTCCTCTGTCCTTCACTATCTCCCAGATTTTGCTCAAAGTCATATTCAGTGAGTCGGTGATGCTATCTAACCATCTCGTTCCCTGCTGCCCCCTTCTCCTTTTCCCTTCAATCTTTCCCAGCATCAGGATCTGTTCCAACGAGTCAGCTCTTTGCATCAGGTGGCCAAAGGATTGGAGCTTCAGCTTCAATCCTTCCAGTGAATATGCAGGGTTGGTTTCCTTTAGGGTTGACTGGTTGGATCTCCTTGCTGTCCAAAGGACTGTCAAGAATTTTCTCCAGTACCCCAGTTTGAAAGCATCAATTCTTCAGTGCAACTCTCACATCCATACATGATACCTAGTTTGTAGTAATTTATGATGTCAGCTCTAGGAAACTAAAACAGCCATCTCAACTATAGAGGTGGCCACCTTGGTTTTTTTCCCACATCATCACACTCATGTCCTTTGTGACACTCGGTCTGTAATCATTCCCTTTATTTTCCTGAGAGTCTGTCTCCTTCCTGGACTGTGATCTCCGTGAGGCCAGAGACCTTGTCCCCTGCTGATGCCCAGGCTCTATGGGGCCCTTAGACATTCGTTTCTGAATGAGATGTACCTGGAGATGGGGACCTTTCCAAGTAGAACAGAACTCAGAATCAATATTTATGTCCCCAGACAGCAGTCCTGAAAATCAAGAACTAACAAAAGACCAAGGCACATAAAAAAAAAAGTACTAAACCAAATTTCAGCAGGAAATGTTACAACTCTCCCAGGGAGAGCCCTGTTCTCGTCCAGATATTTAATTGAACATGTCCAGGAACTCAGCCGGCAGTGTGTCTGGGGAGCTCACACGTGGGGCTGCAGGGACGAACCAGCTCCGGGAAACCTCATTAATTTCTAAATGAGAAATGATTTCATTTCTTAGCTAGTGTCTGGAGGCAGTGCCGTGCAGCAGACAGATCTTAACAGAACCCGGTTTTCACACCAGCTGTTGTGCTTCCTTGCCCAAGATCTTTCCTTGATAAAGAAAGGAAGGAAAAGAGGGAGGGAGCAAAGGAGGAAAGACCCCAGGTCCCCGTCCCCTGGAATCATGTTTTGTCCTGTGACAGCCCCAGGAAGGTGATGAGCCTTGTCTCCTTGACTCGCCAAGGCTGCTGGCATTTAGGGGCTTGCAGACCAAGGGGTGTGATACAGGGGAAGGCAGACCGGACGATTACCTTCATCATCTGTAGGGTTGGTGGGGTCATGGTTGATTTAATCCGGGCTCTATGGGCCTCTCCATTTCCTCCATGCACACTGTCCTTGTGGTAACACAGCGAACCGCATCTCATGACCTCCAGGTCAGAGACGTGAAGACGGGGCTTCTGAGGAATGAAGTGACTCACAAAAGACGCGCAGTTTGGGGACAGAGAAGGGGGAGGGGATGGATGCTGGCGGCACTCTTCTGAGTGGTTCTTTCTCTGGCTGCCCCCCCCTCTCCTGCCCGCCCCCCACCTGTCACTCTTCAGCCTCCCGTGGCTGGGAAGGGAGTTGGGGGCATGGCTGGGGCAGACCCTTCTGGATGTGAACTCATGCATCTTCTCTGGCGGTGTTCCCTGCTCCTCCAACCCTCACATCCATACATCACTACTGGAAAAGCCATAGCCTCGACTAGACGGACCTTTGTCAGAAAAGTGAGGCCTCTGCTTTTTAATACGCTGTCTAGGTTGGTCATCGCTTTTCTTCCAAGAAGCAAGCGTCTTTTAAGGTCACGGATGCAGTCGCCCTCTGCTGTGATTTTGGAGCCCAAGGAAACGAAGTCTGGACGTGAACTTGGGAGCCTTCTTTCAGCCCCCTACTCCCCTCTGCTGGCTACTCTCAATATAGCGACCAGAGCCACCCGTAGAAACTGAAGTGAAAGTCCGTGTCTCTTCTGCCTCAAGACGGGCTGGTGGCCTCCGTCTTAACCACTGCTGTGCTTAGTCGCTCAGTCCTGTCTGGCTCTTGGTGACCCCATGGACTGTAGCTCAGTCCTGTCTGGCTCTTGGTGACCCCATGGACTGTAGCCTGGCAGGCTCCTCTGTCCGTGGGGATTTTCCAGGCAAGAATACTGGAGTGGGTTGCCATGCCCTCCTCCAGGGGATCTTCCCAACCCAGGGATGGAACCCAGGTCTCCTGCAGTGCAGGCGGATTCTTTACCGTCTGAGCCACCAGGGAAGCCCTCTTATTCGGAGAGAAACGAAAAATCTTCCTGATGGCTCTGGAGCCCTGAGCCCCACGCGAGCTGCTCTGAACGATCTCGCCTCCCCACGTCCTCACGCTCCCTCCCCCCAGCCACCCTGGCTGGCTCTCCCGGAGGAAGCCCCACCGGGCACACCCGCAGCCATCTCTGACTCCTCCCGCTCCATCCTCCCCTGCTGTCCCTCAGTTCTTGCCCCTCCTGCACGGCTGCCTCCCTCACCTCCTTCAGGGCTTTGCTCTGACGTCACTTCCGCAGTGGAGCCGCGGCCCTGCCCGCCTCTCAGCGTTGTTCACGCCCTTCCCCGTGGGTTTGTCACCATTTCTCAGCTTCATCACTTACTTGTTCCCTGCCGACCCCACACGGCAGGAGCCTTGGTGAATTTGCTTATGCGTCTCCCCGTCTAGGGACAGAACCTGGCACCCAGCACATACTCGGTACACGTGTGCTGAGTGAATAAACGAACGAACAAGGACAATACTTACAGGGTGCATGGGATTTAAACGAGACGGTACTTTCGCAGCACAAAGCCTGGCATGACTGAGCTTCGATAACCATGGCTATTAATCACATTAATGGCTTTCCAGGTGGCTCCAGTGGTGAAGAGCCCGCCTGTCAGTGCAGGAGACATAAGGGACGCAGGTTCGATCCTTGGGTCAGGAGATGCCATGGAGGAGGGCTCGGGAACCCACTCCAGTATTCTCGCCTGGAGAATCCCATGGACAGAGGAGCCGGGAGGGCTACAGTTCATAGGGTCAGACCCGACTGAAATGACTTAGCGCAGCAGATTAATCATATTATTACCATGACCGTTTTATATAATTTTGTTTGTTTATTTAGGCTGTGCTGGGATTGTTGCCGCTCGGACTATTCTCTAGTGGTGGTTCCAGGGCTTCTCTCCTTTCAGAGCACAGGCTTCAGTAGTCGCAGCTCCTGGGCCCCAGAGCACAGGCTCAATAGTTGTAGGGCATGGGCTTAGTTGGAGAAGGCGATGGCACCCCACTCCAGTACTCTTGCCTGGGAAATCCCATGGGCGGAGGAGCCTGGTGGGCTGCAGTCCATGGGGTCGCGAGGAGTCGGACATGACTGAGCGACTTCGCTGTCACTTTTCACTTCCATGCATTGGAGAAGGAAATGGCAACCCACTCCAGTGTTCTTGCCTGGAGAATCCCAGGGACGGGGGAGCCTGGTGGGCTGCCGTCTATGGGGTCGCACAGAGTCAGACACGACTGAAGCGACTCAGCAGCAGCATGGGCTTAGTTGCTCTGCAGTATGTGGGATCTGCCCAGATCAGGGATCAAACCTGTTTCCCCCCTGTTAGTAGGCGGATTCTTTACCCCTGAGCCTCCAGGAAGCCCAGATGATCGTCATCATTATCGGCAGTATTAGTGGCAATTCCCCGCCTCCCTCCAGCGTTTGCGTGCTGGTCACAGGAAGTGCTCAGTAGGTGTTTGTTGATTGACTGAAGGATGTTAGTAACTGCCTCCTTCTGTCTCCCCTAAGCCATGCATGGGACGTTCGTGATTCTGCTGCCGCTCAGCCTGATCCTCATGGTTTTCGGGGGCATGACGGGCTTTCTGAGCTTCCTCCTGCGAGCCTCCTGCCTCCTCCTGCTCACGGGGACCCTCTTTCTCTTTGGAGGTAGGTGCCCGCCTGGCATGGGGCCCCGGGTGCCGGGAGGGGCTGTACACGGTCCCCCAGAAGGAAGGAGGGTGGGGGAGACCGCATCTTCTCTGGGGCTCGGTTTGCCCCTCTGTGATCTCCTAGCTGGAAGGGGTGAACAGGTTTCCTGCCCGGGGTCCCTGGGTCTGTGGTCCCAGGAGAGAAGCCTGGGGGTGAGAGCAGGTTCTGAGAATCGTTTTCACTGTTTCATAAAAGAAGCCGAGTCCTGATAGCTTCAGGGTCAGGGTCATGGGCTGGCGGGAGACCCTTGCGGTCTCATGCACACTTGCCATCCTGACAGCTTTGCTTTGATTGATTAAAGTCAGGCAAGTCAGGCAATGGCTGGGTTTCAAAGATGGGATCTAGCACTTGCTGCTGCTGCTGCTGCTAAGTCGCTTCAGTCATGTCTGACTCTGTGTGACCCCATAGATGGCAGCGCACCAGGCTCCCCCGTCCCTGGGATTCTCCAGGCAAGAACACTGGAGCGGGTTGCCATTTCCTTCTCCAGTGCATGAACGTGAAAAGTGAAAGTGAAGTTGCTCAGTTGTGTCCAACTCTTAGCGACCCTATGGACTGCAGCCCACCAGGCTCCTCCATGCATGGGATTTTCCAGGAAGAGTACCGGGGTGGGGTGCCATTGCCTTCTCCGGGAGCTTTATAGCCTCCCGCTTACTTACTTACTGGCCGCACTGCATGGCTTGTGGGGTCTTAGTTCCCTGACTAAGGACTGAATCTGAGCCCTTGGCAGTGAAAGTGTGGAGTCCTAACCACTGGGCCACTAGGGAATTTTCCTGGGTCATTTGAAATGGTCCTTAAAAAAGAACAAGAACAGGGACTTCCCTGGTGGTCCAGCGGCTAAGACTTCATGCTCTCCATGCAGGGGACCTGCCTCTGTCCCTGCTCAGGGAACTAGACCCCACAAGCTGCAACTAACACTCTGCACAGTCACGGAAACAACACAAACGAGAACAGGGATGACATACACACTCGGAATCCATGGAGGGAGCGGCAAGGATGACACCCACACTCGGAATCCATGGAGGGAGCGGCAAGGATGACACACACACTCGGAATCCATGGAGGGAACGGCAGAGTAGTGCCTGGGGGAGAGACTACCACAGGCTCCGTTCCATCCACTGGAATGTTAGTAAGAATATCGAAAAAAAAAAAAACAAACAAAAAAACAAAAAAACAAACAAAAAAAAAAGAATATCGGCATTAACAGTTTGCCCAGTGATGAATTCTCCAAACAGCACCTCCCCAGGAGAAATCTCCACCTCTGATTCGCCACGAAACCAGGCAATGAGCACTTGACACGTGGCAGGTGCCAGCGTGGAGCTGAGATGTAGACTGAGGCTAATGTGTTTAAATAGCCACCCGGGACCGTCGACTGTGAGACTGGACAGCGGGCCCTAATCACATAGGGACGGGGACTGGCTGTGTGCAGGGTGCTGTTCTGGGTGCTGGGGAGTCCAGGGCGGACCCCTTGGGGCTCACACTGGGGCAGATGGACATTAGCTGGTTCACAAACAGATGCAAAATTTCAGTTCTGACCTGGGCAGTGATGGAGCGCCGTGAGGTGCTGTGAAACCATGGCGGGGGGGTGGTTTGGCCAGCTGTGGAGTGCGGGGAACGGCATCCAGGAATTGACACGAGCTGAGATAGACGGGGGCTTCCCAGGGGGCTCAGTGGTAAAGAATCCGCCTGCCAACTTGGGGGAGACCTGGGTTCCGTCCCTGGGTCGGGAAGACCCCCGGAGGAGGACATGGCAACCCACTCCAGCATTCTTGCCTGGAGAGCCCACGGACAGAGGGGACACGCACACGCACACGCACACGTGAAAGATGGATGGGGAGGAGCTACCAGTGGCGGGGGGGAGGAGCTACCAGTGGCGGGGGGGAGGAGCTACCAGTGAGGGGGGGAGGAGCTTCCAGTGGCGGGGGGGAGGGGACAGAGTACGGGCAGCAGAGGGAAGGAGGAGTGGTGCTGGGGGTCTGTGGGGGTCCACCAGCTCTCCTCTGTCCACTGCAGCCCTGGTGACCCTCGCCGGCATCAGCGTCTACATCGCCTACTCGGCTGCTGCCTTCCAGGAGGCGCTGTGTCTCCTGCAGGAGAAGACGCTGCTGGACCAGGTGGACATCCGCTTCGGCTGGTCCCTGGCCCTGGGCTGGGTCAGCTGTGTCGCTGAGCTGCTCACTGGGGCCACCTTCCTGGCGGCAGCCCGCGTGCTCAGCCTGAGACAGCGGCAGGACCAGGCCATCTGAATATAGGCGGGCTCCGGCTCGAGGGCGGAGGGAGCAGCTTGGACGGGAGGGGCCGGTGCTCAGGGACACCATCCTGGTGGGCTGCGGCTTCTTCTTGGCCCAAGGCCACCAGCAGAGAGCTGCTGTGGCCTGAGCTCCTGGCCTGGCGGTCGTGTTAGTGCTGCCTGGCATGGGGGATGCTGTGTCCAGGCACCTGTGTGTCTGTGGCCTGGAGGAGCCCGAACCCGTGATACCACAAAAAGCGCCCCCTGCGTCACTGCAGCCTCCATGTACTTCCTCTGGCTTCTTTGCATCCTCACACCTGCCATTTGGATGAGTCTCTCTGTTAAGAAAATGGAGGACCAGAGAGGTTAGGTAAGTGTTGGAAAAACACACAGCAAGCTAGAGGCATATTCTTCGACATTGCAGCTTCTCTGGGTGTTCCTGCTGACTGGCTGTGCCTGGATCGTGCATGTGGAGGCGGCTGCATCTCAGATACTGGGCTTCAGGCTTCCCCGTGACCCGGGGCCAGGCAGAAGGTCCTGTGGGGAACTGGGGAGAAGACTGCAGAGACATGGGCTCCTCAGCAGCCAGGAGGTAGATGTGTCCTGCCTCACCTGCCCCAGCCAGGCTCATGCTCACCTGGTCCCATCCAGGCTTCGTTGGTATGATGATTCTCCTGCCTGCAATTCGGGAGACCTGGGTTCCACCCTTGAGTCAGGAAGATCCCCTGGAGGAGGGCATGGCACCCCACTCCAGTATTCTTGCCTGGAGAATCCCATGGACAGAGGAGCCTGGCGGGCTACAGTCATGGGGTTGCAGAGAGTCGGACACGACTGAAGCGACTTAGCAGCATAGCAGTTCTGTGACTGGAGGTGGAAGGTGTTTTCTTGGCATGGCCCCGGTGGGTCTGGCTGGGGGCCTGTGCCCACCTCCGTGGCCCCATTGGCACTGAACGCTCTTCAGAGAAGACTTGGCTCCTTTGGGGTGAAAATCACTGTAGTTTGTTTTTTTCTTGTGTGGCGGAGAGGTTCAGTCTAAAATAGGGAGCTGGGAGGTCCCCCAGGAGTTGGTCAATGGCTAGGCTGATCTCTGGGGACTAATGATAACTCTTCCTCCCTCCTCCAGAAAATTCCATCCCTCTTTCCTCCTGACATTCTGGCCCGTGGGGATGGGGGGCCCAGAGTGTCTGTGTGTCTAAACTCCCCTGGGGCAGTGCTGCTCACATGTCAGTCCACCAGGAGTCCAGACCCACTTGCCACGCCCTCCTCCAGGGGATCGTCCTGGTTCAGGGGGTCCCTGAGTCGGTGGGTCTGGGTGGGACTCATTTCTAAGCAGTTTCCAGGTGCTGCAGACACTCCTGGGCTGGGGCCACCCTTTGTATCACACTGACCTGGGGAGTTTGTTAAGTGTCAGGGCTGGCTGTTGCCTTGCTGAGCATTAGAATCACGAGGCCTGATGCCGAGGCTGAACCTCTGCTCTGATGGTCTCTGGGGGAGGGGCAGCCTAGGCATTGATAATTGTTAAGACCTCTTCTGATGACTTAACATCAGCTAAGGTTGAGAACCTGCTTCTGTAAGATTCTGAGTCATGAGATGTGTGGAGGGGTGGGGAGCTGCAGGTTTAAGAAACTCCCCAGGAGGGACTTCCCGGGTGACCCAGTGGTTAAGACTCTGTGCTTCCAATTCAGGGGGTGTGGGTTTGATCCCTGGTCTCGGAACTAAGATCCCACCTACTGCATGGCATGGCTAAAAACAAAATAAAATACCTGTTAAAGAAACTCCTCAGGAAGGGCTGATGGTTCAGGTTTGGGGACCACTGGTGTGGGTATAAGATGAGAACATTAAGACCAACTGCATAACGTCAAAATCCTCACCATGACATCACTCTACCACGACATCATTACTTTTGCCATGACGTCACTGCCTTCACTATGATGTCCTCCCCCTCACCATAGCATGGCCTTCTTCATGAAGTAGGGCATCCTTAGTAGGGCATGGTCATCGTCACGGCTGACACCCATTGAATCACTGCTTACTCTGCCCCTGCATTGTCCAGTGAACCCATCAATAAGTCATTCAACAAACCTCCCAGGGCCGGCTGTTTATGGTAGGAACTAGGGGCCATGACCCCGCCAGAGCGAGCCCTTGTTCCCTGAGTTGCCACACGGTTGAGGACAAAGGCAGGTGAAATATATGGCTGACAGTGATGACTATGGAGATGTGCAAAGTGCGTACAGGTCAGAACTGAGGGACAGATGGACTAAGCTAGGAGAGAGTGAAGGTTACTCAGTCGTGTCTGACTCGTTGCGACCTCATGGACTATACAGTCCATGGAGTTCTCCAGGCCAAAATACTGGAGCTGGTCACCTTTCCCTCCTTTGGGGGGTCCTCCCAACCCAGGGATCGAACCCAGGTCTCCCTAGCCACCAGGGAAGCCCAAGAATACTGGAGTGGGTAGCCTAGCCCTTCTCCAGTGGATCTTCCCAACCCAGGAATCGAACTGGGGTCTCCTACCTTGCAGGCTGATTCTTCACCAGCTGAGCTTCCAGGGAAGCCCAAGCTAAGGAGAGAAAAGGGGTACAACTGGGACTGAAATTCACATCTACCTGATTCTGGCGCACTTCTGGGTTCAAATCATTGCTGCTGCTTCCCTTTCTGTCTAGTCTGAAAAAGTGCAAATAAAGTGGATTGGTCACAAGACCTCGTGGCAGTGGGTGAGTGCATTTCCAAAAATCAGTTTCTAGTCTGGGGAGAAAGATGAAAAAGTTTTCACAAAGCAGGAGCAAACTGTGATAGTGAGAGGGCGGTCTCTGCTGCCACCCGCTGGTCATACTGGGGACCTGCACCAGAGACTGGCCTTGATATTCAAATCAGACCAAGGACATTTGCTCTCAGCCTTTCAGTGGGTTAAACACTCAGGGCAGGAGTTCTTCAATGGGGGATATTCGCCGCTCCCTCTCCACTTGGGGCCTTTGGGGGTGTCTGGAGACATTTCTGGTTGTCATCACTGGGGACAGGTGCGTGCTATTGGCCTCTGGTGGGTAGAGATCAGGGCCGCTATTCAACTTTCACAGGGCACGGGATGCCACCCCCAAAAGAAAGATATCTAGTCCCACTTGTCCAAGCGCCGAGTGTGAGAAACCCGGCTATGGGAACGAAAAGGCATAGTGATAAGGAGAGGGCACCTGTGTTCTCAAGGAACTGACTACACAGTTGTAAAGAATCTCATTCATTCAATAAACACTTACCAAACGCCTGTTATGTCCTGACAACTGCTGGGGTCTGAGAATGCGTCCGTGGGCATGGATGACAAGATCCCTGGCATTACATGGAAACTGACGGCTCACATGCCAACCAGCAGGGCATATGAGAAACTCACGCGGTGAAGAAAACAGGGTCGTGAGTCGTGAGATGGAAGGTGCTGGGAGGGGCTACTCTCCGAAGGACAGTCAGGAAGGGCCTCTGGGAGGAGGTGGCATTTGTGCAGAGACTCAGATGAGGAGCCCTCCATGTGGGAAACAGCCGACCAGGCAGGTGTCAGCACGTGCAAAGGCCCTGAGGTGGGAACAGGCTTAGGTGTTTGAGGGAGGGAAGGAAGGCGTGTTGGGGGATGGCGGTAGGAGGTGAAGTTAGAGAGGGGAGGAGGAGGCAGAGGAAGAGGGCTGGGGGTTCCCTCTGGTCCATGGTAAGGAGGTTCTTCATGGTTGAGCTGTGTTTGGGATTCTGTCCTATCGCATCCCATTCCATTTCATTCCATCCCTATTTTGAATATATTTTCAATGTTTTGGCCACACGGTGCAGCATGCAGGGTCTTAGCTCCCTGACCAGGGATCAAACCTGTGCCCCCTGCAGGGGAAGTGCCGAGTCTTAACTGCTGGACCACCAGAGAGGTCCTTCCATTGCTGTCTGGGTGGCAGAGGTGTGTCGGCTCTAACACAGCAGTTCTCACCACAGGCTTCACATTAGCACCATTCAGGGGCTTTAAAATAAAACCAAACTTCTGACAACTGAGCCCAAAGGAATCCAAACTTTGAAAGTGGGCCCAGGCACTGGTATTAAAAAAAAAAAGAGTTCCCCAGGTGACTGTGCCATGCAGGGGTGGGGTGAGAACCCCTACAGAAGCTCCTTTGGTCTGGGGGGTGGAGAGCAGATGGAGGAGGGGCTTCTCCCATCATCTGGGGGGGATGAGGGAATTCAGGGGCTTTAAAATAAAACCAAACTTCTGACAACTGAGCCCAAAGGAATCCAAACTTTGAAAGTGGGCCCAGGCACTGGTATTAAAAAAAAAAAGAGTTCCCCAGGTGACTGTGCCATGCAGGGGTGGGGTGAGAACCCCTACAGAAGCTCCTTTGGTCTGGGGGGTGGAGAGCAGATGGAGGAGGGGCTTCTCCCATCATCTGGGGGGGATGAGGGTGTTCAGACCAGGGGGAGGCAGGGCTTGGACTCAGGGTAGGCTTTGGGGATTGAGGGGAGGGGGCTTTTACTTCAGAAAAGTAAATAGGATAAGAGGGGGAGGAAGAACTTGTCTCCCCTTCACAGACGGAGCTCTGCTTGGACCTGTGTCCTTCGGTCCAGACCTGGCTGGACCCTCTCATGCGGATGGTCCATGGAACTGACCCACTCCCCACTCAGGATGGCTCTGCCTGGTGAGAAAGTTCATCCATTCAATCGTCCATCCATTCGTTGACTCACTGTCCACCCTCCACCCAGCCATCCACAGATACTTTCATCGTGTATCAATATGTAGCAATTCACTCATATTCTTCATCCACTTCTTCACTCACCTATGAAGGGAAAGTGAAAGTGTTAGTTGCTCAGTTGTGTCTGACTCTGTAGCCTGGGCCATGGACTGTAGCCCGCCAGGCTCCTCTGTCCATGGGATTCTCCAGACAAGAATACTGGAGTGGGTTGCCATGCCCTCCTCCAGGGGATCTTCCTGACCCAGGGATCGAACCTGCATCTCTTACATCTCTTGCATTGGCAGGCAGGTTCTTTATCACTAGTGCCACCTGGGAAGCCTGTACTTCCCAAATATTTACATCTGGGACCACCCCCCGCCCCACATGCCCCGCCCCTGGAGCATCTGGAAGCTAGGGGAAGGGAGAGAGAGAGAGAAGGACAGAATGACAGATGGACACGTACACACAGACACAAGAGGCTCAGAGAAACATATCAACACCTTTAAAGAGATAAAGACAGAGGTAGTGACAGAGAGGGGGCTTCCCAGGTGGTGCAGTGGTAAAGGACCTGCCTGCCAGTGCAGGAGATGTAAGAGACGCAGGTTCATCCCCGGGTCGGGAAGATCCCCTGGAGAAGGAACGGCAACCCACTCCAGTATTCTTGCCTGGGAAATCCCAAGGACAGAGGAGCCTGGCGGGCTACAGTCCATGGGGTCACACAGAGTCAGACACAACTGAGCATGCAGGCATGGAGAGAGAGAGAGTGGACTGAAGGCAGAGGCAGACAGAGTAGGAAGGAGCCAAGTTCAGAGAGAAAGAAGAGGGAAAAACAGGAAGAGACTGAGGGCGGTTCAGAAAAAGGCAGAAAGCCCAGCTGAGACTGGGAAGCTGTGAAATGTCAGGTCTGAGAAAGGCCAGGAACAGCCGATGCACCTCTTCCAGCTCAGGGGTGCGGTTTTGGGGAAGTCCCTGGCTCCCTCTGGGCCTCAGTCTTCTTGTCTGTAAATGGGCGCACGGATCATCCTCCCCAAGCCCATTTCATCCAGTTCAATCCCCCAAGTTTTTCCTGAGATCCGTTTCATGCCAAGTCCTCAGCCAGGCACTGGGAACGCACCAGTCAGCCAAACAGGTTGTCACGAGGTCCTGCGAAACCCTAGGTGTGTGGATGTGACTTTTGGGTCGAGGAAGTCAGGGGAATGGTGTCCCCTATTCTACTGGCTCTCTGGCGGCCGTTACCCCGTCACCCTCTCTTATAAGCAGGGGTCCAGCCAGGGGACAAGAGACTCTGTAAGTTGGGCTGAGGCTGGCAGGGAGAAAGCGTGATTCAGGGAGCAAGAGGCTGCGGGCTGTGCCTGGGCCGCCATGCTCCTGGGAACGTGCTCTTTCGCTTCCTGGACGAGTGACTTGGGAAAGTCCCTTCTTGTGTTCCAGTCTCGATTTCTGACCTCCCTGGTGGGTCTGAGCTTTTCTCGGGAGGCCGGGCCAGTGGAGAGGGAGCACATCACCTCCCGGCTGCTCAGATGTCCCCGATGGTCCGTAGGAGGTGTCTCCCCTGGGCCCAATCACGGGTCATCTGCTCTGGCCTCTTCTGGAAGCTTCCTGGGAGCACCGTTGAAGGTGGGTCACCCAGCAGACAAGACTGACTTACACCTGGGAGGACTGGAGAGTTTCCTAAGCTCCTGGCTCCCATCTGAGCCCCACTGCTGTCCTGCAAGGGGCGGTGCGGGGGGAGTCCTCTGTGGTTCCCACCGTCAGATGCACACCAGCAGAGGCTCAGCGAAGCCAAGGACACTCCAAGGTCATGGGGCGGGACTGAGACCCAAACCTGCTGCTCTGATCACTCAACCGAGCCACGGGCTTCTGCCTCTGCCTCCACCCTCCCTGGGGTCTGAGGATCCCCCTGCCCCAGGGCATCTGATGCAGCTGTCCCTGGAGATCCTGCCCTTTCATCAGCAACCAGGTTAAGTCGCCTGTATTCCAACCACAGTTTGGGGAGCGGACCTCTCCCCGTCAGGATGACATGGGGATTTTCTCAGAACATTGGCATTTGTTCCATGTTCCTTTCTATTTCCTCAATTAGAAATGCTTAATTTAATGGAATACTCGGAGCCCCAGAGGGGGAGCAAGCCTGGAATGACTAATACAATATTCATGCGCTGGGAGAGCTGAGCTCCCCGTCCCCTGCCTCCCTGCTCCTTCGTGGGGCTTGCTCCCTCCTGCGCCTCCCTGGGTAGCTGAGTCCTTGGCTGGAAGCAGCAGCCTGGGGGAGCCCGAGCGTCGAGCTGAGGCCTCACCTGTGATGCCTGGAGCAAGCTGTCAGTTTTCCTTCTCGCCGAGGACGTGGTCCTGATTCTGCACCATGAAACCAGCTGGTGTCAGTCCTAGACTGCCTGATGTCCACACCTGACCTTCACCTTTCACCCATGAGGCCGAGAGGGGAGGTGTGTGTTCAGATAGTTGCACCGCTTGGGTTCAAGGGCTTTCCAAGTGACTTGGTGGTAAAGAGCCTGCCCAACAATGCAGGAGATGCAGGTTCGATCCCTGGGTCGGGAAGATCCCCTAGGTTGTCGGTTTTCCTCCTCGCCGAGGACGTGGTCCTGATTCTGCACCATGAAACCAGCTGGTGTCAGTCCTAGACGGCCTGATGTCCACACCTGACCTTCACCTTTCACCCGTGAGGCCGAGAGGGGAGGTGTGTGTTCAGATAGTCGCCTACCTGCAAAGGAACTGCTTGGGTTCAAGGGCTTTCCAAGTGGCTTGGTGGTAAAGAGCCTGCCCAACAATGCAGGAGATGCAGGTTCGATCCCTGGGTCGGGAAGATCCCCTTGGGGAGAAAATGGCAACTCACTCCAGTTTTCTTGCCTGGGCAATCCCATGGACCGAGGAGCCTGGTGGGCTACAGTCCATGAGGCTGAAAAAGAGTGGGACATGAACAGGTATGTGCGTGCGCACACACACGTGGGCTCAGGGGTATACTCCAAAACTTGTAACTTTAGTACCCATGAGCACGACCTCATTTGGGAAGAGAGTCTTTGTAGATGTAATTAGTTAAGACAAGGTCACACTGTATCAGGGTAAATCCAGTAACTGGTGTCTTTATAAGAAGCCATGTGTGTGCTTGCTGAGTCACTTCAGTCATCTCCCACTCTATGCGACCCTGTGGACTGTATTGCACCAGGTCCATAGGATTCTCCAGGCAAGTATACTGGAGTGGGTTGCCATTTCCTCCTCCAGCAGATCTTCCCAACCTGGGGGTCAAGCCCAAGTCTGTTTCGTCTTTGGCACTGGCAGGCATAAGTCATAGGAAGACGCCGACACACAGAGAGGGGACCAGGTGAAGATAGAGCGATGCTGCCGTAAGCCAAGGCACACCTGGAGCCTCCAGAGATGAGAAGAGGCAGGAAGGATCCTGCCCTGGAGTCTTCAGATGGAGCACGGCCCTCCTGACCCTTGATCTTATTATTATTTTCATTTTTTTTTGGCCATGCCACTCAGCTTGCGGGATCTTAGTTCCCCGATCAGGGACTGAGACTGGGCCCTGGCAGTGAGTTGGACCTCCAGGGAAGTCCCCTGATACCTTGGTCTTAGACTTCTGGCCTCTAGAATTGTGAGAGAATGAATTTCTGTTGTTTTTAGGTGCCCAGTTTCGGGTCCTTTGTCACGGTGATCTTGGGAAATGAATACAGGCCCTATAACCAGGGTTGTTCTAAAAAATTAGAATAGGGATTTCCCTTGTGGTCCAGTGGCTAAGACTCTGCACTTCCAGTGCAGGGGGGCTGGGGTTCCATCTCGGGTTGGGGAACTAGATCCCATGTGCTGCAACTAGAGATGTACATTGCTGCAGCTAAGGCCTGGTGTAGCCAAATCCGAACTTTAAAAAACATGTCAGGATAGTAACCGCAGCTACACTAGTTAAGTGCTTGTCACGTGCTGAGCGTACTTTCTCTTCTGTCTGAAGACACCTGTGAGGCACGTGCTGGTTTTCTCTCTTCCGTGATGAGCAGACTGAAGCTAAAGTGAAGTTGCTCAGTCGTGTCTGACTCTTTGTGACCCCATGGCCTGTGGCCCACCAGGCTCCTCTGTCCATGGGATTCTCCAGGCAAGAATACTGGAGTGGGTAGCCATTTCCTTCTCCAGGGGATCTTCCTAACCCAGGGATTGAACCCAGGTCTTCTGCGTTGCAGCAGATTCTTTATCATCTGAGCCACCAGGGAAGTTAGACTGAGGCTTCCAGAGGGGAAATGATGGCTTAAGCACGCACCTCTGGTTGAGAGGTGGGTCTGGGACATGGGTGGAGCCTGGCTGACCAGCTGCCTGTTTCTTTGTTGCTTCATAACACGTCGCCTCAAAAGCAGCATCTAAACCCAGCAGCCATCATTTTTTTTTTTTTTAAATCTCTTGTGGTCTTTGAGCTGGGACTATGCTCTAGTCTCAGGCTTAGTTGCCCTTTGGCATATGGGATCTTCCTGGACCAAGGATAAAACCTGTGTCCCCTACATCAGCAGGTGAATTCTTAACTGCTGGGCTGCCAGGGAAGTTTCTATTTTTTTTTTAATTAAAAGAAAATTTCATTTATTTTATTATTGTTTTTTGGCCGCACTACACCACTTGTGGAATCTTAGTTCCCCGACTGGGGATTGAACCTGGGCCCTCAGCAGTGGGAACATGAAGTGCTAACCACTGGACCACCAGGGAAGTCTAATTTGCTTTCTTAATCTCACTGTTTCCACTTGCAAGATCTCAGGCACCCCCATTCCCCGCCGCGCCCTGCTCCAGTCCCCAGCAAAGCCCAGTGACTGATCTGAGTCCTTAGCAGGAAAGAAGGCTAGAGGGAGAGGCAGAGGCCAGACTGTGGAAGCCACAGAGAGGAGCCCAGAGGTCACGGGCGCAGTTTTTAAGAAATTGCGGTCCAATATCTACAGAGTAGTTTAAACATTTTAAAACACACAATTCAGGGGCATCTAGCATCTTCACAATGTTAAACAAGCATCAGCATCTCGTTCTAGAACATTATCATCACTCCAAAAGGAAATGCTGTACTAAATGGGGATTTTTCTGGAGGAGGTGATACTTTTATTTTTTATATTTCAACTGAGTCGTGGGGCATATGGGAACTCTGTTCCCCGGCCAGGGATTGAACCCATGCTCCCTGCATTGGAAATGTAGAGTCTTCAACCCTGAACCTCCAGGAAAGTCCCAGAGACAACATTTTCAGGCTCAGAAGGATATCTCTGCTCATTACGTGGGCCAGAGTGGGTGGTGGTGAAGCTGCAGGGATCAAGGCCAGCAGAGAGGCTGGTCAGTGCAGGGAGCATGGGGGCTCAGGTAGGGCGGAGGTGGTGGGAAGGCAAGAAGAATTCAGAGCTGGCGTTTAGGTGATGGGGTTACTGAAGTGGGTGGGTGCCTGATGTGCCCAGGTGATAACAGCTTCCCAGGTGGGATAGTAATGCGAGTGGAACTGGCGTTTCCAGAACTGGAAAATGCTGGAAGGCCAGCCGACTGGTGATGCTGGAGGAGGGGTGCAAAGTATGACTTCACTCTGGAGGACACTGAGACCTCGGGGGATGTCCAAGTGGACCCATGCAGGAGGCAGCTGGGAATCCATTTTTTTTTTTTTTAATTATGCATTGCTTTGAAAGAGCTTCCCAGTAGTAAGGAATCTATCCGCCAAGACTTCCCTGCTGGTGCAGTAGCTAAGACACTGTGCTCCCAAAGCTAGGCGGCCCAGGTTCAACCCCTGGTCAGGAAACTAGACCCCACAGGCCACAAGTAAGAGTTTGCATGACACAGCTAAGGATCCCGTGTGCCGCAAGTACGACCTGGAGCAGCCAAATAAAAGAGCCCACCTGCCAATGCAGGAGATGCAAGAGATGCAGATTCGATCCCTGGGTCAGGAAGATGCCCCAGTAACCCTCTCCAGCACTCTTGCCTGGAGAATCCCATGGACAGAGCAGCCTGGTGGGCTACAGTCCATGGGTCGCAGAGTCAGACACGACAGCAGACACACGTGCACGTTGCTTTCCAGATTGTTATCATTTTTGTCTGTGTTGTGCTGCCTGTGGAATCTTAGTTCCCCAACCAGGGACTACCATCCTCCCTGCCCTGGGAGTGCAGAGTCCCAACCATGGGATTGCCAGGGAATTCCTGGGACGACTTCTCAGCACAAAGGGTCAGATTGGCTGGATATTCCCAGCCTCAGCCCTAGTGATGTCTGAGGTCAGGTCACTGTGTGTTGTGGGGGCCACCCTGTGCATTGATAGGGTGCCCAGTCTCTGGACTCTACCCAGTTCAGTTCAGTTCAGTTGCTCAGTCATGTCCGACTCTTTGTGACCCCATGGACTACAGCACACCAGGCTTCCCTGTCCATCACCAACTCCTGGAGTTTACTCAAACTCATGTCCATTGAGTCGGTGATGCCATCCAACCATCTTATCCTCTATCTTTCCCAGCATCAGGGTCTTTTCAAACGAGTCAGCTCTTTCCATCAGGTGGCCAAAGTATTGGAGTTTCAGCTTCAACATCCGTCCTTCCAATCAATATTCAGTACTGATTTCCTTTAGGATGGACTGGTTGGATCTCCTTGCAGTCCAAGGGACTCTCAAGAGTCTTCTCCAACACCACAGTTCAAAAGCATCAATTCTTTGGCACTCAGCTTTCTTTACAGTCCAACTCTCACATCCATACATGACTACTGGAAAAACCATACTTTTGACTAGACGGACTTTTGATGCCAAAGTAATGTCTCTGCTTTTTAATATGCTGTCTAGGACTCTACCCAGGAGATGTCAGTTACACCCCTTTCTCAGGCATGACGATCACAAATGTCTCCAGACATTGCCAGATGTCCCCTGGGGGTGGGGGGCACAGTTGCTCTAGGTGAGAACTGCTTGGTCCAGTGCTTTGGAGAGTCTGTATCTAGAAGGTGGTGTAAACCTCTGGACTCCTTGAGATGCTCAGAGGGTCAGTGTGGTCTGAGAGCGGAGAGGCCCGCTGTGTCTGTGCCCCAGCTCCAATGGGGCACAACCCGCAGAGACCACCAGACTCATCAAGAAGGAGGGACTGGGGGAAGGACGGAGGGACCAGCCCAGAAGAAGGCAGGTCAGGGTGTGGTCTGCTACCCCCATCTCCCTCTGCTCACCTGCTGTGAGCATCACCTTTCTGCTTGGACTCTGTGGCCAGGGAGGGACCGCAGAGTGTGATGGGCCAACGGCTTAAGCCTCTCAGGTCTCCACTTCCTCAGCCCTAAGACAGGGCTCCCAGCGGTACCTGCCTTCGAGATAGTTGTGGCGATTACATGCGTCTCCGCCGCACAGAGCTTCAGACAGGAGAGTCAGCTCTTTCCATCAGGTGGCCAAAGTATTGGAGTTTCAGCTTCAACATCCGTCCTTCCAATCAATATTCAGTACTGATTTCCTTTAGGATGGACTGGTTGGATCTCCTTGCAGTCCAAGGGACTCTCAAGAGTCTTCTCCAACACCACAGTTCAAAAGCATCAATTCTTTGGCACTCAGCTTTCTTTACAGTCCAACTCTCACATCCATACATGACTACTGGAAAAACCATACTTTTGACTAGACGGACTTTTGATGCCAAAGTAATGTCTCTGCTTTTTAATATGCTGTCTAGGACTCTACCCAGGAGATGTCAGTTACACCCCTTTCTCAGGCATGACGATCACAAATGTCTCCAGACATTGCCAGATGTCCCCTGGGGGTGGGGGGCACAGTTGCTCTAGGTGAGAACTGCTTGGTCCAGTGCTTTGGAGAGTCTGTATCTAGAAGGTGGTGTAAACCTCTGGACTTCTTGAGATGCTCAGAGGGTCAGTGTGGTCTGAGAGCGGAGAGGCCCGCTGTGTCTGTGCCCCAGCTCCAATGGGGCACAACCCGCAGAGACCACCAGACTCATCAAGAAGGAGGGACTGGGGGAAGGACGGAGGGACCAGCCCAGAAGAAGGCAGGTCAGGGTGTGGTCTGCTACCCCCATCTCCCTCTGCTCACCTGCTGTGAGCATCACCTTTCTGCTTGGACTCTGTGGCCAGGGAGGGACCGCAGAGTGTGATGGGCCAACGGCTTAAGCCTCTCAGGTCTCCACTTCCTCAGCCCTAAGACAGGGCTCCCAGCGGTACCTGCCTTCGAGATAGTTGTGGCGATTACATGCGTCTCCGCCGCACAGAGCTTCAGACAGGAAAGTGTAAACCGGGGCTGCTGTTTTTAGTATTCTGCTCATTTCCAGACCTCGGACTTTGCCTTAGTTCACGGGTTTAATTAACTCCGTGACTCATACATTCAGCAAATATGTCCAGGAGCCTTACTCCGCGCTCCCCCTGGGGGAGGAGCAGCGAGCAGAAGGCAGGCAGACCCCGGCCTGCTGAAAGCCTGGGCTTGGGGCGGGCTGGGGGAGACAGACATTAATCAAATGTCACACACGTAATTACAGATGGAGACAAGTGCTGTGATGAAGGGCAAGAGAAGCCGAGATGCAGACTCCTTCTCGGCTCAGCTGCCTTCTCGGTTCAGCTGCAGGCAGCTTCCGCAGGCAACTCGGCAACAGCTGTTTGCAGGGCCTGACCCTCCACCAAGGGAGCAACTCAAGGATGGAAACCCTCTCCAATGCATCTTTCATCGTCCTGGAGAAAGGATTCCTGTGAAGCAGTCTTAGGGCCTGCTATTTCTATTGAAGGGGGCTTCAGTCTCTTCAAGCTCAGCTTTGGATTGAAACACCAAGTTCTCAAAATGTGGATGAGAATGTAGAGAAACAGGGGCAGTGTTAAAGCTGTTCCTTAAGCCTCCTGGCTTTTCTGGAGAAAACCACCTGCTTGTTCGGGTTGATTTTAGTATAGATGGTGGGGACAGGGGACACACACATACACACATCTTCCATAAAGCGTCATCCTGGCGCGGGGCGGGGGAGGGGGGGTACCACCTGGCGTGATGGAAACTACTCCTGGTTAAAGGCTGGGAGGTTTGGACCCTGGTTCAGGCTCGACCTCCAAACCGGAAGGATGACCTGGAGTTCAGGCCATTCCCCTCCTGGACGCTAAACCTCCAATCATTTCTGCTCTAGAGTCCAGGTCTCAGGGTCGAGACCAGGGTGAGGAGAGTGAGGCTGGTGGAGGTGCTGAGTCAGATCCTGTCTTCATTTACAGATGTTGCTATTCTTTTCACCATGGGTGTTTGGAAGCCTAAAAAAGCAGCGCATCCAATGTTCATTGCAGCATAGCCAAGGCATGGAAGCAACCGAAGTGTCCATTGACAAAGGAAAAGATAAGGAAGACATGGTACATATACACAATGGAATATCACTCAGCCATTAAAAAGAATGAAATGATGTCATTTGCAGCAACATGGATGGACTTAGATATTGCCCCAGTAGTGAAGTAAGTCAGACAGAGAAGGAGAAATATATGACATCCCTTAAAAGTGGAATCTCAAAAGAAATGAGACAAACGAACCTACAAAACAGAAAGAGGCTCATAAGGAGAGAATGAACTTACGGGGGAAGTTCAGATGGGGGAAGGGGTAGTTAGGGAGGACATGTCCACACTGTTATATTTAAAGTGGAGAACCAACAACGACCTGCTGTGTAGCACAGGGAACTCTGCTCAGTGCTCTGTGCCAGTCTGGATGGAAGGGAGTGTCGGGGAGAACGGATACATGCATATGTACAGCTGAGTCCCTTTGCTGTCTACCTGAAACTATCACAGCGTTGTGAATTGGCTATAGTCCTATACAAAATAAAAAGTTTAAAGTTGTTTTAAAAAAAGCAGGACACTGCTGCGTTATTTATCCAGATGAGCGAGTTGTTGAAGTGGTCTTAGATTTTGCACCCAGGGCCAGTGGCTTGCTGCCTCACCCTAGTTCTGATCCTCGTGGGCTCCTGCTGGACCTACCCTTTATTCTGAGGGTATTTGGGTTGGAATGTTCTTCCTATTTGTAGAACATCTTATGGCTTCCAAAGCTCACTCACTTCTGAGATCTCGTTTGAGATTTTGGGTGTCCCTGAAAATACCCAAGATGGGGGGTGTTGTTCACCCATTCACAGAGGAAGAAACTTTTCCAGAGAAAAAAAATAGTGTGTTCAGGGTTACAAACTAGGGTCTAGGGTCAGATCCAAGTTCAAGGGGATTTTTCTACTCCATTCCCTGGACAGCTTGACAGGTACAGTTGAATGGGTCTTGTCAGATGACTTTAAGAATTTATCATTACTTTTTTCTTCACAACAGTAGTATGTGTTCATTATAGAAAATTTGAAAAATACACATAAGCAATAGAAAGTGAATAAAGCCTCCCATAGTTCACCACACAGTGATGACATCTATTAATATTTTGACACATTTCTTTAAAAAATCTTTATTAAATAATATTGCTTCTGTCATTTATGTTCTACTTTTTGGCACCTTTGAGTAAATAAATAAAAGATGCCCCCTCCAGGTAGGGGTGAATGGCTTAGCACATGGAACCAGAAAACACCCTTTTACAAACCAGCCCAGCAGCAGGGCACCGTCTGATGAGCAGGTGCAATTTGGATTTCTTCCCCACCTTGGTTCCTTGGGGAGGGGGAAGGTGCTCTTGTGCAGTGCTCACCCTGCCCCACCGAAAGTGTTGGCCCTGAGCATAAAAGCATTCTAGAACAACGTATGTATTTCTGAATCATTTCTGAAGAAATTAGCGTTAATCAAAAATTCATGCAAATTATAAAACTACTGTTGAGATAAGTCCGGCAATGAACCTAAACACTTTGACTCCAGAATTCTTTTTAAAATCTCTTTTCGAAATGACTTGTCCGTTCTGTCATCTCGGTATCTAGCAAAATGCTTGGCAGAGAGGAAATGCTCTGGGTTGGTAAAACTGAATGGAGGTGTACAATGTGGTGGCTCTAAACTACGTCTGCAGAGTCTCTGAAAGTGTGGAATCGAATTCTTTTTCTCTTAAAAAAATTAAAAAAAGTTTTGGCTGCTGTGCTGGGTCTTAATTGCAGCGCTCGGGGTTTTCTAGCTGTGATGTGGGCTTAGTTGCTCTGCAGCAGGTGGGATCTTAGCTTCCTGACCAGGGATGGAACGTTGATCCCCAACATTGGAAGGCGGATGCTTAACCACTGGCCCACCAGGGAGTCCCCGTCTTCTCTTGAATACGGGCTAGCCTGGTGAGTTGCCCTCAGCCAACAGGCAGTAGAAGTACTGTTGCCCGACTTCTGAGGCTTGGTCATAAAAGACAGTGCGGTTTCTGCCCGGTTTTCCCCTCTCCCGGCGCTTCTCTCTGCCCTTGAAACGGAGCTGCCACGTTGTGGGGAAGCCCAGGCAGCCACATGGAGGGGCCATCTGCAGTGTGCCAGCTCTGGCCCCTGGACCGTGTGATGGAGTGACCATTCAGAGGATTCCGAACCCCATCCTCCAAGCTGTACCACCAGCTGAGGCTGAGTGGAGCAGGGACTAGTTGTCTGCCCCCAGCCCTGCCGACCTGTAGCTTCACGGGCAAAACAAACGCGGTCGTGGTGATAGATCAGTCTGTTTCGGGGTGGTTTTTTAGGCAGCACTAGATACGTAGACCAGTCATGGTCCTGCTCAGTCACTCGGATGTGTCTGACTCTTTGGGATCCCAGGGACTGTAGCCCACCAGGCTCCTCTGTCCATGGGATTGTCCGGGCAAGGATACTGGAGTGGGTTGCCATTTCCTCCTCCAGGGGATCTTCCTGATCCAGGGGTCAAACCCACGTCTCCTTTGTCTCCCGCATTGCAGACGGATGCTTCACTGCTGAGCCACGGGGAAGGCCACATAGAACAGCACTCTGTGGAATATTGTGTTTACAGCAGAGACCGTCAGTGCCCACTCGTCTCCTTTTGGCTGTCACCATTTCCTTCTGGACCAGTGGTTTTCTGTACCTAGTATCCATGACCCTCTCTCTGTCCTCAGACGTCTGCTTGCCTAATACCTGGATGAGGCTGTAAGCATAGGGGAATTAGGATCCCTGGGAGCATCTCTCAACCTACAACAGGGTAGAGCTTGTAGATACTCCAGCTTCCTTGCCTTCAGATGGGACATCTTCGATTTGTCTAATGACAGAAAGACATCGATGGAACCACTAGTGAGGCAACTGCAAAAAAGTGTTCTCAGAAGAGAAAGATGAAACTAGGGTACTAACTTTTATTTTTTAATTTTTAAAGAAATATTTATTTATTTGGCTGTGCCAGATCTTAATCGCATGACAGGGCATCTTGGATCTTTCCTTTTGGCATGCGCGTTCTTTTAGTGGCAACACGTGGAATCTAGTTCCCTGACCAGGGACTGAACCCAGGCCCCCTGAACTGGGAGCATAGAGTCTTAGCCACTGGACCACCAGTCGCTAGAGTAGTAATTTATAAATTTGATTAGCAAAGTGCTGTCCTGTTTGCAAATCCCTTTCCCGCCTTTGTCTTATCATCTGCTTGGAGCACATCTGTAGGTCCAGAACAAGTTATTTCTGTCTCCAGGAGAGGTAAGCACTTGTTGGCAAGTGGTGATGCGACTGTGTGAATCCCCCTCCTGATTCTTTAAACTCAACAGCCTCTGTAGTGGTCCCGAATGAGCTCTCTGGCTGCAAGTACCCACAGAAGGAACCACTTGTTGCTGGATTTTCCCAACACACCAATTTCAAAGTATTATGAAACGATGTCCATTAAATCATAAGTCTTGGTTGGGAATGCGGAATCGATGAGCCGAAGTCCCGGGGTCAGCTTAGTGCTCCTCAGGCCAGAGGGAGGCCCCAACTGTGGTCAGTAGTTCCCCAGTCTCCTTGCATTTTGATCATGGCCTCTCAGCCCAGAAAAGGGCCAGCAACAAAGGAGATGATGAGAAGATGGAAGAAAACCTGGTGGGAGGCAGAAAGCTTGGCTGGATTAGCGAGTGACCAGAGCTAAGTCATCAAAGGGCCCGGATGACTGGAGATCAGTCAGGGAGTGTGAAACACAGGCAGCGTTAAGTCATGAGAGAGGAGAGGGAGGGATCAGAGGCACTCTGGACTCACAGCACAGATGGCTGAGAGCTGTGTCAGCCTTGACTCGGGGCTGCAGAAAGGGCAGGGGCTGGTGCCCACCCAGCGAGGATTCCCCTTCAAGTCTCAGAGTTGGAGAACGCCAGAGAAGCCTGGCGCGACGGCCATTGTCTTTTGCTGAGGCTTTTACTTTGTATTTTAAATAATTATAGATTCACGGGAAGTTGCAACAATAGTGTACAGAGTCCCGTGAACCCCAGGGGTGACACCCTGTTATGGGGGTGCAGTGTTAAGCTTGGGAAGTTGACATTAGTGCAATGCAAGAGGGAGTACAGAATTCGTTTCTGCGTGCGTGTGTGTGTATGTGTGTGTGTGAAAGTGTTAGTCATGAAGCCCTGTCCAACTCTTTGTGACTCCATGGACTGTAGTGCACCAGGCTCCTCTATCCATGGAATTCTCCAGGTAAGAATACCAGAGTAGGTTGCCATTCCCTTCTCTAAGGGATTTTTTGGATCCAGAGATTGAGCCCGGGTCTCCTGCATAGGAGGCAGATTCTTAACTGTCTGAGCCACCAGGGAAGCCCCTGATGTATAGTTCTATGCAGTTTCCTCCTCCATATAGATTCCTGCACCCCCACTATAATTAAGATGCAGAACTTTCCCCTGGTCGCAAACAAACGGCCTTGTGAGACACTTTTCGAGTTGCATATCCACCACTGCCCCGTGTTGGCTACATTCTCCATCACCAGAGTTTTGTCATTTAGGGATGATGACACGAATGGAGTCTACAGTATGTAACTTCTTTTTTAAAAATATGTGTTCATGTGACTATGCCGGGTCTTATTTGTGGCACACGGGATCTTCAGTTGCAGCAAGTGGGATCTTGTTCCCACATCAGGATGGAACCTGGGCCCCCTGCTTTGGGAGCTCGGAGTTTTAACCTCTGGACCACCTGGGAAGTCCCCATGCATTCTTAACATGAGAGAAAAATGGACATTTTTTAAATTTAGGAGATGCTTTATTTAACAGTGGTCCCTCTTCTATGTAAAATGTAAATATTTTACATTGTCACATTGTCATGTCTGTTGCAGGAAGGGGGACCCCTTCCAGGGCCCGAAACTGGGCTCTTGTCTAACACTCAGAAATGAATCGTTGGAGGAGACACATGTGCTGACAAAGCAAGAGATTTTATTGGGAAAGGGTACCCGGGTGGAGAGCAGGAGAGTAAGGGAACCCAGGAGAACTGCTCTGCCATGTGGCTCACAGTCTTGGGTTTTATGGTGATGGGATTAGTTTCTGGGTGGTCTTTGGCCAATCATTCTAATTCAGAGTCTTTCCCAGTGGTGCACGCATCGCTCAGCCAAGATGGAGGCTATCAAGAGGGATTCTGGGAAGTGGACAGACACGCAGTGTCTCCTTTTGACCTTTCCTGAACTCTTCCGGTTGGTGGTGGCTTATTAGTTCCGGATTCCTTATCAGGATCTCCTGTTATAAAACTGTGAGGAAGTAACCTGTAAGATTTAGGGATTTTCCAGACCAACTGAAAGGTTATCTCTTATCTCTGTTATTTGTGACTCACAGACCCTGACCTGGAGGGTTTGTAACTTACAGACCCTGACCTGGAAGGTTTGACTTTCCAGAGAGTCAGAAAAACAAGTTGTGTAAACTGTGTGTTATCTGCAGAATTATATCGCCAGACCCTCACGAGCCTATCCTTGTAAAGGTCAGCAGTATTGTGACCAATCATGATATATCTATACCTCCTCGCCCAATGTGGTTTTTTTGTGCTTAAAAACTGTTCTGTAACTGTCATCGGGGTTCGCTCCTTGCTTAAGGAGGACAGAACCCCGGCGCGCCAGTTCAATAAATCCTCTTGCTATTTGCATCGATCCTGTGGCTTGGTGGTCTTGGGTGACGGACTCCAAGGCGGAACCTTGCGGTTCAACAAAACAACTCATGTAGTTACTATGGTGCCTGGCCAGGGTGGGTGGTTTCAATCAGTGTGCTTCCCCTAACATATCCATTAATTAAAACAAAGCTACCATCATCCATACATGTGTGTATATGCTTTGCACACGTATTGATACAGTGAATCTTAGCTAACTTTCCTCTGGCTGGGGAGAAGAGTCAAAAATGCATGTAAGATTTCATCTCTGCTGAGAAAAATTGGCTCTTAAAGGTGAAAAAATTCATGGCTTTTGACTCTCCAAAGAACTATAGTCCATAAATGTACAGCATATCTGTGCTATTAAAATTTCACGGGTGTGGTAGCAATTAAGAAAAAAAGTCTAAAAGACTCTTTAGGGGAGGTGATGGTGAATAAAAGGTCACGAAGAGCTGCTGTGGATCTTCTTGCGCCCGAGGGGCTGGCATTTGGGAATTGCTGACTTCAACTGCGGGATGCCATAAAGTGTCACCTGGAACTTGAGAGGTGTGTGTCATAACTGTCATCAGCATCTGCTGTGGGCCAGACTACCAGGTCCTTCAGATCCACCATCTCTCTCTGAGAGGCAGATGTTCACGTTGCAACATCTTATATATAAATGAGGAGTGGAGGGGTGGAGCAGTGAGGCGCTTGTACCCTCAGGATCTTACCGTTGCTAAGCGCTGAGGCTTGGATCAAACTTGGGGACATCTGACCTTACTGGGAGATCAGTGTTAAAATGGCAGCCCATCCCAGTATCGTTTCCTGGAGAAACCCATGGACAGAGGAACTTGGCAGGCCACAGTCTACGGGGTTGCAGGGTCGGACATGACTGAGCATGCACACAGATGCAGTTATATGCAGGGCTTTCTGGGAGGTCTTGCTTGCAGCGTCTCTGAGAGTGTGAAGTGTGCATTTCCCATTCTCATGAAATTTAAGAAGTCTCGCCAAATGCTCGGGCCGGAGTCTCATTCCTGGGATTCCAGTCACTAAGCCTGGACTCACTTCCAAGGCCCCAGCAAGGCAGGATGTTGGAGGTCAAAAGAGTAAGCCTCACTCCCATCAAAGGAATGATGGGCATCCCATACTCCGCAGTTAAGAGGGGATTCTCAGCTGTGAATATCCCCCCAGCTTCCTGTTGAAAATCTACCCTGCTAATTAAATAACCATGACTGTGGCCTGGGGCTCCATGTAGCTTCACTCAAGACCCTAAGAAGACAATAGGAAAGCCTGGGGAGACAATGACCCCACCCTTTCTGATCTGGAATGAAAGCTTGGCTCTCCAAGGACAATGGGAATGCACTTCAGGACAAGGAAAGGTGCACTGGATACCGGATTTATCTAGAGTTCTAGTTCTGTTTCCTTAAAGAAACCCTGGTTGATTCATCCTATTCGTCCTTATTCTTCATCCTCCACACAGCTGCTAAGATGGTGCTTTTAACTCACCGATCATACATGTCTCAGCTCAAAAACTCCTAGAGGGCTTCCTCTTGCCTACAGTCATGTTTGCCATCCCGAGGCCACATGATCCTTTAACATAAATTACAAAGAAGGCCCTGAGAACACGTGTGCACAGCCACCATTGTACATAGTCTGGAAAAATACCCTCATGGGGCTTACAAGTGTAACTCTTTCCATGAAATGCTTTTTTAGAGACACCATCCCCCACACCCCTAAGGGTTTTCCTGGTGGCTCAGATGGTAAAGAATCTGCCTGCAATGCAGGAGACCCAGGTTCCATCCCAGAGTTGGGAAGATTCCCTGCAGAAGAGAATGGCTCCCTGCTCCAGTATTCTTGCTTGGCGAATTCCATGGACAGAGGAGACTGGCAGGTTACAGTCCATGCGGTCACAAAGAATCAGACATGTCTTAGCAACTAACCCTTTTCTCCAGGGTTCAGTTGGCGGTGGCTTTCCTTCGGCTCCTCCAGCTAACAGAGGAAATAAACAAAGACCAACCAGATGAGAACAAGAAAAGGCTATTGATTCGGAGCTTGACAAAACACAAGTGATGGTGGCTGACTCCCCTGTGTTTTGGCAGAGGGTGCAGAGGTTAAAGCGTCTGCCTGCAATGTGGGAGACCTGGGTTTGATCCCTGGGTCGGGAAGATCCCCTGGAGAAGGAAATGGCAATGAGAAGGAAAGTTAAAATTTTGCTAACTATAAGCAATAGGCCCTTATCTCATGGAATGAGGCCTTTAGGCTCACTCAGGCAGCAAACTCTTATCTCAGGCCTCCAGGCCGACCCCCTCAGGGACCCCCTAGAGAGGCTGTTTGTTTTTCCCTCAGGGACTTTCCAGGAGAGTGTTTTTCCGAGAATTAGCTAACCATTGAAATGTAATGTGGTCCGATCAGCCGTTTCAACCTGATAAGCATACAAACCTATCCACGTAAAGGTCAAAACCTGCCCACCAATCGGGCGCTCCCCACCCTACCTGCACCTGTTTGTAACTCTTATGCTTAAATACTGCTCTGTAACCACTGTTTGGGGTTCGTTCCTCCTCGGAGGTGACTGAACCCCGGCGCGCCGGCTTAATAAATCCTCTTGCTGTTTGCATCGAATCCGAGTCTTGGTGGTCTTTGGAGCGACAGGTCCCAGGAAAAGTTCGTGAGGTCTAACAACAAGACTGAGTGACTGAACTGAACTGAACTTGTCGTGCTCTTTATGTTTAATTTCTCTGTTGGTTTAATTACTACACATTTATAAGAAACCTTACTATCAACTCAATCAAGACCAACTTTTTCTTTCTTATCAAAATGATATGGTTCTTTTCTTGGCTCTTGACATTTCCCTAGGAAGGGATTCAGAGAATGCTTTCCCCAAAATACACCATGCTGGCATAAGGATTATTTTGAGCTGAAGGCAATGGAGAAGGAGTAGACAGAAAAATTCTCTCCTCTCCCATGCAAACAGAAAGGACAGGAGAATTCTTACTTGCTAGAGACAAACCTAAACTCCTCAGCCCAGAGAAGGCTTAGAGTTCGATCCCACCACCATATAAAGGTTTTGTCACCCTAAAAATTTCCCCATGTCATCCCTTGCAATAACCCTTGAGTCATGGCCTCTTACAAGATTAAGAAAGAGTGTTATCTTTTAAAGAGTCTGTGGTGACCCAAGGATGAAAGAGCAAATAAAACCAAAGAGGGTCTTGGAATGCAGGAACAGAAAAACCAGACCTTTATCATCCTTCCCTTCCCAATGTTTTAACTATTAACAGATTTTAAGTCCTCCTGAGCAGTATAACTTGTCTCCCCTCCTACCCTATGGGCAGAAGGTTTTTACCTTACTCCACCTCCACACAGTATACGTGCCTCATCCAATCAGCAAGTGACCCACAAGATCTGTATCCTGCTTCTTGTACCCTGGGTATAAAAGTGGACAAAGACCCCTCCCTATTCAACATCAGTTCTCCCTTGAGCTTCCCCAGTGTTCTGACAGTGTCTCCCACTCTAATAAACTTTATCTCCTCTTATTCTGCCTCATGTCTGGAAATTCTTTTCCAAGCCACACAAAGACTAGGACTGAGTTGTCTTGGTGCAGGGAGAATGTTGCTTTTTATGTTTGAGCAAGCTTGGTGATGTGTAACTCAGGTACACAATGCACAGTGGAGGGAAGCGAGGAGGCCAAACGGTGGAGAAAATATTTTATGATTAAATAAATCCCTTGCCATAAAAAATGAATTTTATTGCACATTACTAAGTTTAGTTTTTTGGTTTTTTTTTTTTTTTTTTTTTTTTTTTTTAGCCTAACCCTTCAGACTGGAGAAGGCAATGGTACTCCACTCCAGTACTCTTGCCTGGAAAATCCCATGGACGGAGGAGCCTGGTAGGCTGCAGTCCGTGAGGTTGCTAAGAGTCACGAGACACGACTGAGCAACTTCACTTTCACTTTTCACTTTCATGCATTGGGGAAGGAAATGGCAGCCCACTCCAGTGTTCTTGCCTGGAGAATCCCAGGGACCGTGGAGCCTGATGGGCTGCCATCTGTGGGGTTGCACAGAGTCAGACACAACTGAAGCGACTTAGCAGCAGCAGCAGCAGCAGCAATCCTTCAGACATTTGCAGAGCTTATGGTCAGAGTGCTATCCCTACTTTTGTCCTTGTACTATTGTCCCTAGAGGCTCAAAATAGTGTCACTCATGCTAAAGTCCATGATACTAAACCTAGACTGTAATTTCTGAATTAACTGCTGCTTCAACCTTCCCCTGGCCTTCAATGNGCAGCAGCAATCCTTCAGACATTTGCAGAGCTTATGGTCAGAGTGCTATCCCTACTTTTGTCCTTGTACTATTGTCCCTAGAGGCTCAAAATAGTGTCACTCATGCTAAAGTCCATGATACTAAACCTAGACTGTAATTTCTGAATTAACTGCTGCTTCAACCTTCCCCTGGCCTTCAATGTGGGACAGCTCCTCTAGGCCCTCCTGCGCCTGCGCAGCCCCTGCTCCTCGGGTTGCTCCTCCCAGCTGCCGCCCCTGGCCTCGGGCTCAGGGTGGATCCTCCGGGTCACCACCCCTGGCCTCGGGTGCAAGGTGGCTTCTCCCGGCCGCCCCTGACCTCGGACGTGGGGTGTCTCTTCCTGGCCGCCCCTGACCTTGGACACTGGGTAGCTCCTCCCGGCCGCCACTGACCTCGGATGAGGGGTAGCTCCTCTCGGCCACCACTGACCTCAGACACAGAGTAGCTCCTCTCGGCCGTTCCTGCGTCATCGCAGCCTGGCACTCTAGGTTGCTGCCCCTGACCTCGGTCGTGGTGCGCCGGCCCAGCTCTCGCAGCCGCCTGTGCTGAGTGCGCTGGCCTGGCTCTCGCAAGCGGCCTGCGCTGAGTGGAACGCTACTTATATAATATGCGGCAGTAAGGAGATACCCCTCGTCCAAGGTAAGGAGCAGCCGTGAAAAGACAACCCACGCCAAGGTAAGAGAAACCCAAGTAAGATGGTAGGTGTTGCAAAAGAGCATCAGAGGGCAGACACACAGAAACCATACTCACAGGAAACTAGTCAATCTAATCACACTAGGACCAGGGCCTTGTCTAACTCAATGAAACCAAGCCATACCTGCAGGGCAACCCAAGGCGGGCGGGTCATGGTGGAGAGGTCTGACAGAACCTTGTCCACTGGAGAAGGGAATGTCAAGCCACTTCAGTATTCTTGCCTTGAGAACCCCATGAACAGTATGAAAAGGCAAAATGATAGGATATCAAAAGAGAATCTCCCCAGGACGTTAGGTGCCCAATATGCTACTGGAGATCAGTGGAGAAATAACTCCAGAAAAAATGAAGGGATGGAGCCAAAGCAAAAACAATACCCAGTTGTGCATGTGACTGGTGATAGAAGCAAGATCCGATGCTGTAAAGAACAATATTGCATAGGAATCTGGAATGTCAGGTCCATGAATCAAGGCAAATTGGAAGTGGTCAAACAAGAGATGGCAAGGGTGAACGTCGACATTCTAGGAATCAGCGAACTAAAATGGACTGGAATGGGTGAATTTAACTCAGATGACCATTATATCTACTACTGTGGGCAGGAATCCCTCAGAAGAAATGGAGTAGCCATCATGGTCAACAAAAGAGTCAAGGGTGAACGTCGACATTCTAGGAATCAGTGAACTAAAATGGACTGGAATGGGTGAATTTAACTCAAATAATTATGTTTAGAATAATTATATTACTCGCCCCAAATATTTTCCTTATGTTTTTTCTAATGTGAGATACTGTGTTTTCCATTTTAAGAATAAAATGGAAGTAAACAAAAAAAAATGAAAAAGAATAAACAAATTAAGAGACTTTATCTTTAAAATTTTTATTGAAGTATAGTTGATTTACAATGTGGTGTTAGTTTCAAATATACAGCAAAATTAAACACTTATGCATATACATATCTCCACTCTATTTTAGATTCTTTCCCCATATAGGCCACTACACAGTACTGAGTAGTTTCCAGTAGGTTCTTGATATTTATTTATTTTATGTATTCAGTTCAGTTCTGTTGCTCAGTTGTACCTGACTCTTTACGACCCCATGAGTTGCAGCATGCCAGGCCTCCCAGTCCATCACCATCTCCCGGAGTTCACTCAGACATGTCCATCGAGTTGATGATGCCATCCAGCCATCTCATCCTCTCATCCCCTTCTCCTCCTGCCCCCAATCCCTCCCAGCATCAGAGTCTTTTCCAATGAGTTACCTCTTCGCATGAGGTGGCCAAAGTACTGGAGTTTCAGCTTTAGCATCAGTCCTTCCAACGAACACCCAGGACTGATCTCCTTTAGAATAGACTAGTTGGGGCTCCTGGCAGTCCAAGGGACTCTCAAGAGTCTTCAACACCACAGTTCAAAAGCATATAGTAGTGTGCATATGTCAGTTCCAATCTCCCAATTTACCCCTCCACTCCTTACCCCTGGTAACCATAAATTAGTTTTCCACATCTGTAACTGAATTCCTGTTTTGTTAAATAACCTCATCTGTACTCTTTTTTATTTTAGATTCCACATACAAATGCTATCATATGATATTTATCCTTTTCTGTCTGGCTTACTTCAATCACTGATGATTTCTAAGTCCATCCATGTTGCTGTCAATGGCATTAAATAATTCCTTTTTATGCCTAAGTAATATTCCATTGTATATACATACCCCATCTTCTTATCTATTCCTCTATTGATACCCATTTGGTTGCTTCCAAGTTCTGGTTATGTTAAATAGTGCTGCAATGAATATTGGGATACATGTATCTTTTTGAATTATGATTTTATTGGGATATACGACTAGGAGTGGCATTTCTGAATCATATGTTAGCCTATTTTTATTTTTGTAAGGAAACTCCATACTGTTCTCCATAGTGGCTATACCAATTTATATTCCCACCAACAGTGCAAGAGGGCTCCCTTTTGTTCACACCCTTTCCAATATTTATTGTTTGTAGCTTTTCTGATAATGCCATTTTGACCAGTATGAGGTGATACACCATTGTTGATTTGATTTGCATTTCTCTAATAATTAGTGCACGCATGAGTGCTAAGTCACTTTAGTCGTGTCTGACTCTTTGCAACCCCCTAGACTGTAGCCCACCAGGTTCCTCTGTCCATGGGATTAAACAGGCAATAATATTAGAGTAGGTTGCCATTTCCTTCTCCAGGGGATCTTCCCAACCCAAGGGTCAAACACACATCTCTTACATGTTCTGAATTGGCAGACATATTCTTTAACACTAGTGCCACCTGGGAAGTCCCAGTAATTAGTGAGCTAAATCAAATCCTTACAATTATACAGTGGAAGTGCAAATAGATTCAAGGGATTAGATCTGATAGAGAGTGCCTGAAGATCGATGGACAGAGGTTTATAACACTGAACAGGAGGCAGTGATCAAAACCATTCCAAAGGGAAAAAAAAGCAAAAAGGCAAAATGGTTGTCTGAGAAGTCCTTACAAATAGCTGAGAAAAGAAGTGAAAGGCAAAGGAAAAAAGGAAAGATATACCTATCTGAATGCAGAGTTCCAAGCAATGGCAAGGAGAGAAAAGAAAGCCTTCCTACGTGAACAATGCAAAGAAATACATGAAAACAGTAGAATAGGAAAGACTAGAGATCTCTTCAAGAAAATTGGAGATACCAAGGGAACATTTCATGAAAAAGGTAGGCATAATAAAAGACAGAAACAATATGGACCTATCAGAAGCAGAAGATATTAAGAAGAGATGGCAAAAACACACAGAAGAACTATGTAAAAAAACGTCTTGGGGGCCTGAACAGCGTAGGGATTGGCTTCGGAGGGCAGAGCTGTAGTCCAGTGGCAGCCCAACTGGGCGCAGTTCAGCACAGTCGGTTTGACCGCTCTCCACAGCCAAGAGGTTTCCTCAGCCCCGCTGTCTTTCGCTGCTGGCGCTGGGCTATGCGGCTGCAGCCTGAACACGTCTCTGCGCTCCTCGCTGCTCCACCCCTACGGCCGCAGCTCGCCTTGTCAACGGCACACACACCATGATGAAGAAAGACAAGAAGTCCTTCAACCAGAGCCTGGCCGAGTGGAAGCGCTTCATCTACAACCAGACCACCAAGAGCTGGGGTTTGATGGTACTCTTCCACCTAGTCTGTTATGGGTTCCTGGCTGCATTCTTTTCATTCACAATGTGGACCATGCTTCAGACTCTGAACGATGAAGTTCCAAAATATCATGACCAGATTCCTAGTCTAGGACTTACAGTTTTCCCAAAACCAGTGTCAGAGTTGGATTTTTCATTCATCCTGTCTGATTCAGAATCCTATCAAGGGTACACTGATGACCTTAAGAAATTTCTAAAGCCATATGGCTTAGAAGAATAGAACGATCTCACAGACTGGAACCTTTTTTGAGCAGAAGGTTCCAGAATACACAGCATGTCAGTTTCCTCTTGCCTTATTTGAAGCATGCAGTGGTGTGGATGATCCCACGTTTGGCTACCAAGCAGGAAACCCTTGTGTTCTTATGAAAATTAACAGAACAATTGGATTACAGCCTCAAGGAGAACCAAGGATAGCCAGTATTGCAAAGAGTGAAAGCACAGCATTTCTATCAACTAATCCTCCCAATGGAAAGATAGATTTAAAATATTTTCCATATTATGGGGAAAAAAACTGCATGGGAGCTACCTGCAGCCACTAGTTGCCATCCAGCTCAGCTTTGGTAGTGTTGCTGATGTAAAAGAAGCAATGGTTGAGTGCAAGATTGATGGATCACCCAACTTAAAAGCCTAGAATGACTGTGACAAGTTTTTAGGACAAGTTACATCCAAGATCACCATGCATGCATAGTAGGAGTTAGGATGTCTCCACAGAGTAAACGTTGTGTTGTCTGTCTTCATTTTGTGTCAGCCGAACCTGTCATTCCAGAATTATGAGACCACCTTGGAGAAAGGTGGAGTGGAACATGACACAGGGCTAACATAATGTGCTTCCAGATGATAGTGGTCCAAGTCCTTCCAAGTACCTGTGTGTTGCCTCTGTTGCCTCTTGAGCCATGTACGATCACCAGATAGCAACGGTGAACACCTGATTCTGAACATGTAGGTTGGGAATCTTGTCCAATTTTTATATGGTTTAGTTTCCAAGTGTCTAAAGCTTAATGTGCTGTGTTATGTAAATATTTTATAGATTTAACACTAGTTAACTGTCATATTTTGATGCTAGCAAAGTTTTAGGGGATAAAATTGTATCTGACCAAAATAAAATGAATTTATACCTGCAAGAAAATCAGCTTGTGGAAAAGTTCTGTACATGAGGAGGAAAAAGGAAAATAAAAGTGGATTGGAAAGGTAAAAAAAAAAAATCTTAATAACCAGATAATCACAATTACTCACCTAGAGTCAGATCTCCTGAAGAGTTAAGTAAAGTGGGCCTTAGGAAGCATCACTACGAACAAAGTTAGTAGAGGTGATGGAATTCCAGCTGAGCTATTTCAAATAGTAAAAGATAATGCTGTTAAAGTGCTTCACTCAATATGTGAGCAAATTTGGAAAACTTAGCAGTTGCCACAGAACTGGAAAAGGTTGTTTTCATTCCAAACCCAAAGAAGGGCAACACCAAAGAATGTTCAAACTATGGCACAATGACACTCATTTCACATGCTAGCAAGGTAATGCTCAAAATCCTCCTAGCTAGGCTTCAACAGTACATGAAACTGAGAACTTACAGGTGTATAAGATGGGTTTAGAAAATGCAGAGGAACCAGAGATTAAACTGCCAACATCTGCTAGATCATAGAAAAAGCAAGAGAATTCCAGAAAAACATCTATTTCTGCTTCATTGACTATGCTAAAGCCTTTGACTGTGTGGATCTCAACAATATTCTTAAAAGAGTTGGGAATACCAGGCTACCTTACCTGCCTCCTGAGAAACCTCTATGCAGATCAAGAAGAAACTTAGAACTGAACATGGAACAATTGACTGGTTCCAANTAGAAAAAGCAAGAGAATTCCAGAAAAACATCTATTTCTGCTTCATTGACTATGCTAAAGCCTTTGACTGTGTGGATCTCAACAATATTCTTAAAAGAGTTGGGAATACCAGGCTACCTTACCTGCCTCCTGAGAAACCTCTATGCAGATCAAGAAGAAACTTAGAACTGAACATGGAACAATTGACTGGTTCCAAATTGGGAAAGAAGTATGTCAAAGCTGTATATTGTCACCCTGTTTATTTAACTTCTCTGCAGAGTACATACTGTGAAATGCCAGGCTGGATGAAGAAGCACAAGCTAGACTCAAGATTTCCAGGGGAAATATCAATAACTTCAGATATGCAGATGACACCACTCTTATGGCAAACAGGAATTAAAGAGCCTCTTGATGAAGGTGAATGAGGAGAGTGAAAANCACCCTGTTTATTTAACTTCTCTGCAGAGTACATACTGTGAAATGCCAGGCTGGATGAAGAAGCACAAGCTAGACTCAAGATTTCCAGGGGAAATATCAATAACTTCAGATATGCAGATGACACCACTCTTATGGCAAACAGGAATTAAAGAGCCTCTTGATGAAGGTGAATGAGGAGAGTGAAAAATCTGGCTTAAAACTCAACATTCAAAAAACTAAGATCATGGCATCCAGTCCCATCACTTCATGGCAAATAGATGGGGAAACAATGGAAACTGTGACAGACTTTATTTTCCTGAGCTCCAAAATCACTGCAGATGGTGACTACAGCCATGAAATTAAAATACCCTTGCTTCTTGGTAGAAGAGCTGTGACCAAACTAGACAGCATATTAAAGCAGAGACATCACTTTGCAAACAAAGATCCATCTAGTCAAAGCTATGATTTTTCCAGTAATCAAGTATGGATGTCAGAGTTGGACCATAAGGAAGGCTGAGTGCTGCAGAATTGATGCTTTTGAACTGTGGTGTTGGAGAAGATTCTTGACAGTCCCTTGGACAGCAAGGAGATCCAACCAGTCAATCTTAAAGAAAGTCAACCCTGAATATTCATTGGAAGGACTGATGTTGAAGCTGAAGATCCAATACTTTGGCCATCTGATGTGAAGAGCCAACTCATTGGGAAAAACAAAATAAAAACAAAACCAAACCCTGACTTTTGGAAAGATTGAGGGTGAGAAGAAGATGGGACAACAGAGGATGAGATGGTTGGATGATATCACCAGCTCAATGGACATGAATTTGAACAAGCGCTTCCCTGGTGGCTCAGACAGAAAAGTATCTGCCTGCAATGTGGAACTCCTGGGTTCGATCCCTGGGTTGAGAAGATCCCTTGGAGAAGAAAATGGCAACCCACTCCAGTACTCTTACCTGGAAAATTCCATGGATGGAGGAGCCTGGTAGGCTAAAGTCCATGGGGTTGCAAAGAGTCAGACATGACTGAGTAACTTCACTTTCACTTGAGAGATGGTGAAGGACAGGGAAACCTGGAATGCTGAAGTCCATGGGGCAGCAAAGAGTAGATCATGACTGAATGACTTAAGAACAACAACAAATATTTAGTGAGCATCTCTTCATCTACTTTTTAGACATTTGTCTCTTTGGAGAAATGTCTATTTATTTCTTCCACCCATTTTTCAATTGGGTTGTTTGTTTCTCTGTTATTGAGCTGCATGAGCTGTTTGTATAGTGTGAAGATCAACCCTTTTTTTCTCTTCTTTTCCCAGCTATTTATAAGGCCTCCTCAGACAACCTTTTTGCTTTTCTTTTCTTCCTAACACCATACACAAAAATGAGCTCAAAATTAATTAAAGACTTAAATGTAAGGTCAGAAAGTATAAAGCTCTTCAGGTAACACATAGGCAGAGCATTCCTTGACATGAACACGGCAAGGTCCTCTTTGACACACCACCTGGAGTAATGGAAATAAAAAATAAAAATAAATGAATGGGGCCTAATGAAACTTAACAGCTTTTACACAGCAAAGAAGAAGTGGAGTAGCCCTCATGTCATCAACAAAAGTCTGAAATGCAGTACTTGGATGCAATGTCAAAAACAACAGAATGATCTCTGTTCATTTCCAATGCAAATCATTCAATATCACAGTAATCCAAGTATGCCCCAACCATTAATGCCAAAGAAACTGAAATCAAATGGTTCTCTGAAAACCTATAAGACCTAGAACTAACACCAAAAAAAAAAAAAAAAAATGTACTTTTCATCATAGGGGACTGGAATGCAAAATAGGAAATCAAGACATACCCAGAATAACATGCACATTTGGCTTTGGAGTACATAATGAAGCAGGGCAAAGGGTAACAGAATTTTGCCAAGAAAACACACTGGTCATAGGAAACACCCACTTCCACCAACACGAAAGATGACTCTACACATGGACATCACCAGATGGTCAATAGCAAAATCAGATTGATTATACTCTTTGCAGGCAAAGATGGAGAAGTGATATACAGTCAGCAAAAAAAGGCCAGGAGCTTACTGTAACTTAGATCATGAACTCTTTATTGAAAAATTCAGACTTAAATTGAGGACAGTAGGAAAAACCACTAGGCCAACAAATATGACCTAAATCAAAGCCCTTAAAATTTACAGTGCAAATGACAAATAGATTCAAGGGATTTGATTTGATAGAGAGCCTGAAGACCTGTGGGTGGAGATTCGTAACATTGTACAGGAGGTAGTGATCAAAACCTTCCACAAGAAAAATTCAAAAGGACAAAATGGTTGTCTGAAGAAGCCTTAAAAAGAGTTGGGGAAAAAAGAGAAGCAAAAGGCAAGAAGTAAAGGAAAGATATACCCAACTGAATGCAGAGTTCCAAGAATAGCAAGGAAAAATAAGAAAGCCTTCCTAAGTGAACAATGCAAAGAAATAGAGGAAAAAAGTAGACTGAAAAAGACTAGAGATCTCTTCAAGAAAATTAGAGATACCAAGGGAATATTTCATGCAAATATGGGCACAATAAAAGACAGAAACAATATAGACCTAACAGAAAGAGAAGACAAGAAGAGGTGGCAAGAATACACAGAAAGACTATACAAAAAAGATCTTAATGACCCAGATAACCACGATGGTGTGATCACTTACCTAGAGACAGATATCTTGGAATGCAAAGTCAAGCAGGCTTTAGGAAGCATCACTACAAACAAAGCTAATGGAGGTGATGGAATTCCAGCTGAGCTATTTCAAATACTAAAAGATGATGTTGTGAAAGTGTCTCACTCAATATGCNAAAGACTATACAAAAAAGATCTTAATGACCCAGATAACCACGATGGTGTGATCACTTACCTAGAGACAGATATCTTGGAATGCAAAGTCAAGCAGGCTTTAGGAAGCATCACTACAAACAAAGCTAATGGAGGTGATGGAATTCCAGCTGAGCTATTTCAAATACTAAAAGATGATGTTGTGAAAGTGTCTCACTCAATATGCCAGCAAATTTGAAAAACTCAGCAGTGGCCACAGGACTGGAAAAGGTCAGTTTTCATTCCAATCCCAAAGAAGTGCAAAGCCAAAGAATGTTCAAACTATGGCACAATTGCACTTGTTTCACACTCTAACTGAAAAAAAGAAATGCTCAAAATTCTCAAGCTAGGTTTCAACAATACATGAACCGAGAACTTTCAGGTGTTCAAGCTGGATCTAGAAAAGGCAGAGCTCAGAGATCAAATTGCCAACATCCCTTGGATCACAGGAACAGCAAGAGAATTCCAGAAAAACATTTACTTCTGTTTCATTGACTACACTAAAACCTTTTACTGTGTTTATCTCAACAAACTGTGGAAAGTTCTTAAAGAGATGGGAGTACCAGACCACCTTACCTGCCTCCTGGGAAATCTGTATACAGGTCAAGAAGCAACAGTTAGAAGTGCACATGGAACAATGGACTGGTTCCAAATTGAGAAAGGAGTATGTCAAGGCTGTATATTGTCACTCTGCTTATTTAACTTATGTGCAGAGTACATCATGCAAAATGCCAGGCCTGATGAAGAAGCACAGGCACAAGAAGAAGATTGCCAGGAGAAATATCAATAACCTCAGATATGCCAAGGACATCACCCATATGGCAGAAAGCAAAGAGGAACTAAAGAGCCTCTTGAAAGTGAAAGAGGAGAGCAAAAAGGAGCTGGTTTAAAAATTCAGCATTCAAAAAAGTAAGATCATGGCATCCAGTCCAGTCACACCATGGCAAATAGATGGGGAAACAGTGATTGACTTTATTTCTTGGGCTCCAAAATCACTGCAGATGGTGACTGCAGCCAGGAAAGTAAAAGATGCTTACTCCTTGGAAGAAAAGCTGTGACCAACCTAGACAGTGTATTAAAAAACAGAGACATTGCTTTGCAGACAAAGGTCCATCTGGTCAAAGCTTTGGTTTTTCCAGTAATCAAGTATGATGTAGAGTTGGACTATAAAGAAAACTGAGCACCAAAGGATTGATGCTTTTGAAGTGTGGTGTTGGAGAAGACTCTTGTGAGTCCCTTGGACAACATGGAGATCCAACCATCCATCCTAAAAAAAATCAGTCCTGAATAGTCATTGGAAGGACTGATGCTGAAACTGAAACTCCAGTACTTTGGTCACCTGATGCAAGGAGCTGACTCATTAGAAAAGACCCTGATGCTGGGAAAGGGTGAAGGCAGGAGGAGAAGGGGACAACAGAGGACAAGATGGTTGCATGGCATCACCGCTCAGTGAACATTAGTTTGAGCATCTCCAAGAGATGGTGAAGGACAGGGAAGCGTAGTATGCTGTTGCATGGGGTCACAAAGACGTGGGCACAACTCAGTAACTGAAAAACAACAACAAAGGAAACAACAAACAAGATGAAAAGCAACCCTCCAAATGGAAGAAAATAATTGCAAATAAAATAACTGACAAAGGATTAATCTCCAGAATGTATAACAGCTCATACAGCTCAATATTAGGAAAACAAAAAGTTCAGTTTGAAAATAGCAGACATGAACAGACATTTCTCCAGAATCATACAGATAGCCAATAAACACATGAAACGATGCTCCACATTGCTCATAATTGGAGAAATACAAATCAAAATTACAGTAAAGTGTCGCTTCACACCAGTTAGAATACCCACCATCAAAAAATCTACAAACAATAAATGCTGAAGAGGATATGGAGGAAAGGGAACCCTCCTACACTGCTGGTTGGAATGTAAACTGATACAGCCATTATGAAGAACAGGACATGAGTTTCCTTCCAAAACTAAGAATAAATCTGCCATATGGCCTAGCAACCTCACTACTGGACATACATCATGAGAAAACCACAATTCTAAAATACACATGTACCCAGATGTTCATTGTAGCACTATTTACAATAGCCAGGACATGGAAGCAACCTAGATATCCACTGACAGATGAATGGATAAAGAATCTGTGGTACATATATACAATAGAACATTAACAGCCATAAAAAATAAAAGAATTTGAGTCAGTTCTAGTGAGGCAGATGAACCTAGAGCCTATACAGAGTGAAGTCAGAAAGAGAAAAACAAATGTATTAACACATATACATGGAATCTAGAAAAATGGTATTGATGAACCTATTTGAAGGGAATAAATGGAGACACAGATGTAGAGAATGGATATGTGGACACAGTGGGGGATGGAGAGAGTGGGACAATTTGAGAATGTAGCATCAAAATATATGCACTACTATGTGTAGAATGGGTAGCTGGTGAGAAGTTGCTGTATAACACAGGTACTCTGTGGTCACCTAGAGGAGTAGGATGGGAGGGGATGGAAATTCAAGAGGGAGGGAATATATGTATAATTATGGGTCATTCACGTTGTTGTATGGGAGAAACCAATACAGCACTGTAAAATTAAAAAAAAAAAACTAAAAGATTTTATTATAGATTTCATTATGTATTTCCAAGACAGAATTGTGCAGGAGGAAAACATCATTTGGGATATAACAAATCTTTGAACAAATTGCTGGCTGCAGTTTGAGGATGATTTTTCTGTGCCTGTGTAAAGAATAAAGTGAGAGATTCTCCCAGAACATAAACAGCATCAGTGACCAGGAATACATTTGACATCTCCACATACTTAAAATGATTTCACTCTTGATAAAACTGTTTCAAAAATTACTCATAAGTATAGATTTAATATTTTGATTCTCAGAGTTTTCTAGACTTTTTTATAAGGTCCATGAAGTCAGGGACTGTTTAAATTCATCCACTTGGTAGTGATGCAGGGCCTGTTAGGAAAAGACAAAGTGGGAGAAGATGTTCTGCATAGAGAAGGGTGATTTGGTCATGTAGATGTGTGACAAATTGAAGTCTCCAATCACACAATCCCTCACAGTTCCTTGCGATGGTTTTGTACCATGTCAACTTAACTAAGCTAGAAGTTAATTTTCCCAAATGTCTTTCTTGTATGACTCTGGGTTATGACTGGCCACAAGAAAAATTTGGGTAAGATTTGGAAGGTGGATGTGCAGTAGCAAGGTCAGGGTAGGTCACCATGTACCACTCGGCATATGGTCCTTAAAATGCCACTTGCCTTCTTGTTGTGGGTTCACAGCCAGCTCAGCAGTTCCTCCAGCTCCACCGCATCTCCTCCTTCAGTTCCTCTGTGTCCCAAGCCAGGTGTGTGTGCAGCAAAGTAGCAAAAAGCACCAGCATTTTCTGCAGATGACTGTTTCTTCATCTTTGGAGATGGTGGGAGACAGATATGGATTCCAATTTGTCCTCCTCTCTGGCTTCACATCAAGTTTTTCTTCCTCATCATCAGCCCAGCTGACTGGCACATACTTCAGGCCCACCACCAGGTGCAGAGACAACAAACCTTCCATAGACTTCTTACCAGATCCCGCCACTGCATAAGCCCACATTCCCACAACGAATTCCTTCTTCCCATCATTAATAGTGGTTCTGCTTCCCTGACTGGATTCTGACGGACACGTTTCCTATACAATTTTGTACCTACGAACTTTTAAAGAATTCAGTTTACTGCACGACCTTACCCAGGGGTAAACTGCCAGTTCTTTGCCCTCACAGGAGATCAGATCCAGAGATGAGGTCAAATTTACAGCAATATAGAACAGTTGTAGTTAACAGACAGCTTCAAATGTCAAGAAGATACAAGTTTAAATCCAAGATCAGCTACTTCCTGGGAACATATGGGCCTGTCCCTTGAAGTCAGGGAGGCTTAGTTCTCTCATCTGTAAAATAGACACAGTAACATGTATCTCCCAAGGTGGTTGTAATATTTAAAGAACCCAGGTACATTAACCTTGGTGACTCAGACGGTAAGAATCTGCCTGCAATGTAGGAGACCTGATTTGATCCCTGGGTTGGGAAGATCCCCTGGAAAGGGAATGACAATCCACTCTGTATTCCTGCCTGCAGAATTCTGTGGATAGAGGACCCTGTTGGGCTGAAACCAATGAACTCTCCAAAGAGTTGGAAACAACTGAGCAACTAACATTTTCGCCTATTTCAAGGTACATTAAGCCATTAGTTAGCATTGTAAGGGGCACAAAGTAAATAAATAAATTCTAACTATTAAACCAGAAACACATCAATGTAATCATTTTCCATGTAGAAATAAAGAGATATCTTTGGTGGGGTTGTGAAATAGAAATATTAGCCAAGACTTCCACCAGTAAATCTCTTTAAAGAAATCTTTTTATCATTAGGATAATGTAAGGATCAAGTGACCTTCTCAACATTCATTATGATTTAAAAACATCTCTATGAAGAACACTGTGGAGAGGGGGCTGCTGAGGAGAGTGTGCAAGGCAGAGGAGATATAGAGCTAAAGGACCTGTTTTCAATTGCCATAGGCATGAATGATGACTTGGATCCAGACTAAGAAGAACGTTGTCACCCACACAGTTTCTTATCCAGTTATATGACAGAATAAGTTGGGAACCCCTCTTCATAAATGCCTCTGATTTACTTGATTTGTTGAGCTCAATGGAGAAAAATTTTGACATGCTTCCATAGTTTTCACTTGTTGTTTCCTTCTTGTTTTGTAGAATTCTGTCTGCCCTTATCCAAGCTGTAGATTGCTTATTAAAGGCATATGCGGAATGAAGCAGGGCAAAGACTAATAGAGTTTTGCCAAGAAAATGCACTGGTCATAGCAAACACCCTCTTCCAGCAACACAAGAGAAGACTCTACACATGGACATCACCAGATGGTCAACACCGAAATCAGATTGATTATATTCTTTGCAGCCAAAGATGGAGAAGCTCTATACAGTCAACAAAAACAAGACCAGGAGCTGACTGTGGCTCAGATCATGAACTCCTTATTTCCAAATTCAGACTTAANTTAAACTCTAGAAAAGAACCAGGGAATGTGTAACTGCAGGAATTTAGGAAGACAGTCCTCCCAATCTGAGCTGGGCTGACTCCTGGGGTGGTCACTTGCCAGGTGACCTTGTTCGCATCCTGTTTCTTTTCATTGTATTTGAACAGACAGTGGACTTGCCACTGAATATGGCACAAAGGTTTGGCCTCTGGGCCATTTCTCAGGGTAGCAAACAATCCCCAAACAGGAAGTCCAGCTGAGAGAGGTGCATCTAGCCATGCACCACAGCCATCTGCCTCTCTGGAGGATGTCTGCCCTGGCTCCAGAGAGGTGCAGCGAACCTTGCTGGTGTGGAGAGCAGATTGTGTCTGTCTCCTCCCAACTCTGTTCAATGATGTCTCGAGTGTCGCTTGAAAGCAGCAATGGTGTGAGTGTCTGCACCACGGAAATCAGTCAACACTGAAGATTTTACTGCAGATGGCTTTTCTCCTGGACGTCCAATTGATTACTGGGTGACAGCCTGAATGACCAGAGGCTGCCCTGTAGACACTGCCATCTGTCTGCTGTGGCAAAGACAAGGTGATAACACGCGGGTGATAGCAACTGTGTCTGCAAATCTACTGAGGTTTTAGGGAGCCCGTAGATATACTCCTTTTCCCTGACCCAGTTTTTAACCAGTTGGGATATACAGAACAATCAGGCAGATGGAGTCCAATGTATCAGTATCATCCCTCTTGCTGATAAAGACTAGATTGTGAATGTGGTTTAAGAGCAGCAAGAAAAGGCTTCCAGTCCTGAACCCTGGATTCAGGCAGACTTAACCACGTGGCCACAAGCTCATCTGGACAGCCAATAGCCCTCCCACCTGCCCCCCACCATATGGAGCTCTCCTACTAAAAAACTTAAAACACAGATTCAGAACACTTGCTATCTAGGAGCAGCTGACTTCCTAGATGAAGGAGAGAAGAAAGGACTGAGTTCCTATTGCCTGATTTCTCTCCCAAAGCCCCTGATAAGGGCTTTGATTCCACTTTGGGGGATAATGAGTGAGGGAGCAGATAGGAAAAGCATAATGACTCACACTGAGTGCCCACCACAAGGAAGTGAATGAACTATCCTATGAAAACCTAATAACAATCACATGGGAAAGTGATGAGATATGTTATCTGGATTCTTTTTTGTGCAAGGTGAGTGTCACATTGAGTTGAATTAGCTTCTCCATTAGCTTCTCACACTGAGTTGACATTAGCAGGGGGAATTAACAGATGAGGTACAGAGAATTTAGAATCCATATGTTGCTTTCACAGCTGGAGTATGTTAGATCATAGCTTGAAGCATAAAACCATCAAAGCAAAACCTCCACACATGGCCAGTACACAGTTCATTCTACCTGTGAGAGTATGAGTTGAAATATTCTTTAACATCAGTGAAATGGAATTGGGATCAATTTTTGAATCTGCCATAATTTTAGTCTTGCAAAAGGCACACATTCAACTATACTTCAACTGTTTAGCTTCAACTGTATAGCTAGCCCTCAGTATTGATGTTTTTAAAGGTATCAGATTGTCCTGTATCTTTAGGAATATATGGTGGTGTTTCTTTTGCATGCACACGCATGCATACCTTCCAACCACAACACTGCAGATGGTGTCTACAAAAGAAAATGCATTCTACAAAGGCGATTATGGAACTTCAGAGTCCCCTTCAAGCCTGAGACAAATGAAAAATTCTTGTGGGACCTGTCTCATTGAAAGCTTTACCTGTTCTTCTCTGCAGGGCCTTTCCTCCATAAGCCTCTGGGGTACCTGCCCTTTATCCTGATACTGCTGACCTTTCCTCTCTCCATGGATTGTGAGCTGATGCTTCACAATGGCTGGTCAGCAGGTTACATGAGAGGTAGCATTCTGCAGTGAGTCTGTACAGGGTTTCTTTATTTTATTTTATTTTTTAATTTTTATTTTTACTTTATTTTACTTTACAGTACTGTATTGGTTTTGGCATACATTGACATGAATCTGCCATGAGTTCCTCAGTTCTTATTTAGAAAATGTGGAAATCTGCCCTTATCAATCTGCTAGTATCCTGCCTGTTAGAGCAGTCTAGACCTGAGAAGCTTTGAACTGTGTGAATGAGCTGATTTCTGGACTTCACTCTATTTCTATCACAGTGAAACTGTCCAAGGGCTGGTTATCCCTTTGGAGTGATGAAAGGAATTCAACTGTTTCCATAGACCTTTCTTTTAGTGCGTGGGATAATTCCTAGTTAGTTGTTCTTGGTGTTTTATGTACTCATATCTCAGTGAATTATTATTCAGAACACTTAGTAGGTGGCAAAAAAATCAATGATAATTTGCCATTCGGGACGTGAATTTGAATCCTGGAACTTTTCTCATGCAGGTTGGGTCATGATCTCAGGCTCCTCCCACTGGCTTTGTGAGTCTCCTTCTGTCATAAAGTGATCTTTAATCTCTTTCGGATCCGATTATGTTTGGAATGTAGTTTCTAAAGCTTCGGATTTCGATTAAAACCAAAATGAGAATACTACTTAATATTTTATGGTTAGAGCCTTCCTGATTTATTATATTAGGCTGTTAATATCTCTAGAAGACATTTTTATTTTATTGAACGTAAGTCTGAACTTTATTGTAAAACTCAGTACTTGCCTGTTCATTATTCAACAACTGTTTATTAAATACCCATGATGTGCCAGGTTCTGCACTGGGCACCAAGAAGTAATGTGTACTCAGGAAGTAGAATGAAAAGACACATTGAGAAATCGTCACAATTTAGTGAATGTTATAATGGTGGATGAATAGAAATAGTAGAAGGATGGAAGAGATACATAAGAATGTCTGGGTGAGTCATGAAGCACTTGAGTGAAACTTGAAGAATTAAGAGAGATTTTTCCAGAGGACAAACAGAGGAAGAGCCTTCCAGGCAGAGTACAAGGCTTAGAGAGCAAGGTGTTTGGGGGAACTAAGAGAAGTTCAGTATTGCTGAAATGCCAAGGGGAGCAGGGAGTGAGGCTTAGCATGAGCCAGATGCTGTTAGAACAGCTTTATATTGATTATCTTGACTAATTTTGATAACACTATGAGGGTGGTATTGTTAACCTCATTTAATAGATGAGGAAACTGAGGCTTGGTGGATTATATAACTTGCTCAGGATTACTGACTTAGTAGATGTTAGAGCTGAGATCAGACCCATTTGCAGATGTGACATTATTTATCACTATGCAACACTGCTTCCCCCATGTTTATCTTCACAGTCAAGCTCATAGACAAACTCTTTGGGGTTTCAGTCTCAGCAGGTAGCAGCCGGTGTCCCTGTTTATAATCAAGTTATTTTTATCTGCAAGATCAGCAAAGATAGCTGGAGTGTGGAGTGCAACTATTATATGATATCATCACTCTCTGATTAAGAGGATTGCAGAGCAAATCCCTTTCCTCCAAACACAATACTCACTGTGTGGCAGGGAAATTTCCAGTTAAAATCTGAGGCTCAATAATTATCAGATAATCAAACTGCAACTCCACCAAAACTATGGCACACACTTAGAGTAGCTCTAGCAGAGTTTGAGCTGTCAAGGGAGTCTTGGAGAGAACTGTTTGAAAGCAGTAGGATGCGTGTGTTTATTAGAAAGCATGAGAGGGACCTCCCTGGTGGTCCAGTGGTTAAGAATCCGCCTTCCAATGTAAGGGATGCAGGTTTGATCCTTGGGCTTCCCTGGTCCCCCAGTGGTAAAGACTCTGTCTGCAATGCAGGAGACTCAGGTTCGACCCCTGGGTCAGAAAGCGCCTCTGGAGAAGGAAATGGCAACCCACTCCAATATTCTTGCCTGGGAAATCCCGTGGACAGAAGAGCCTGGCTGGCTACAGTCCAAGGGGCTGCAATAGAGTTGGACATGACTTAGCAGGAAAAAAAAAAAAAAAAAAAAAGGCAACTAATATCCCACATACCTCGGGGGAACTAAGCCTGTGCACCACAACTAGAGAAACGTGCACCATGCAGTGAAGACCCAGGGTAGCCAAATAAATGAATAAAAATCATGAGGAAGAACAGGTGCCTTTGGCACGTCTGTCACTCTGCTTGTCATGAATCTCTTCATTCTCCTAGTGCTCTAGTCTGGGCGTGAAGAGCCAGCCTAGCATGAAGGAAATGCCAGTGAACCTGCAGTCTAAGGTCTTAAGTTTGGTCCCTTAAGTCACTGTGGGATTTTGGGCAAGCCATGTTCCCTTTTTCACTTCCTTGCCTACATAGGAAAGTGGTTAAAAGTGCAGGGTTTAGGGCCAGACTTCCAGAACTCAAATTTTCCATCACCATTCCCAACTGTGAACCCCTGGGCAAGACACTGAATGGCTTGTGCGTTAGTTTTCACGCATGGAATTCAGGGATAGTAGTAGTACCTACCCCGTGGGGTTGCTGGGAAAAGAAACTGAGATCGTTTGTGGGAGGCGCCTGGAGTGGTGTCTGACAGGGAGGAAGACAGGAAATGTTAGTTTTCATTCCTATTGTTTTCTTCTAGTTCCTCACCTCCTTGCTCTGTTCGAGGACGAATGCTCCTTCCTGGAGAAAATCCTTTTATCTCTTGAAATTCTGTTTGCACTTAAGGAAAGCCAGTGTGCACTCAAGGGTATTCAGGGACTCTTGCAGGCACTGTAGCAACCTCCAGCCTTGACTTGACACAGCCAGCACCTGGTGTCCTTTACTGCAGCTCCCCAACAACAATGAGCATCCATTTAGTTCCAGAAAAAGAGTGGTGACCTTATTGCAGGTTGGTTCTGTGATGTGACTTATCGTCTCTTTGCCATAAGCAAACATTATAATCTTTGCATAGTGGAAAAACAAATATTCATGCCCTTTTTATTTGTTTCTCTTAATGAGGGGAAACCTACTATTTTAGGTTGACAGATTCTACTGGAAATAAATCATATTGCTATAGAAACCATACTCAATTACCACTGAATCATGGTTGCTACCCATGTTCTTTAAATGTACAATCCATGCTCCAAGCATTGTGTTTTGGCACTAATTCGACTTTCAAATCTGTTTCCATAGTGTTAGACTGGAGCCCATCTGCTAATTGCCTCCCCGGTGGTCTTTTAGGAATCCTTACTATCTTTGGGATGTTGAGTCATGTGGTGGAAACCACAAAAATCTCCTAATTAGTTCTGGCTATGCTACTTCTGTCCGGGTGTCCTGGACAAGTATCAGAGGAATAAGAAAAGCAAGAAGAGAAGGAAGCAGATACAGAGGTTGTATGCAGAAACCCATCTCACTCCAATCCAGAGCTGGGATTCAATTTCCCGTTATTTATGAGATTTTTTAAAAGAAAATAAAGATACTTTTTAGCTGGTTCTTTGTAACTCTTTTCTTGTCAATGGATTCAATGGTCTTTCTTTTTAAACCATCTTTAAAAAACGTAGAGAAATTGAATTTATAGCTACTTATAATGCCTAGGGCAGTTAAAATGATCAAAACATTTCCATATTTGCATTTCACAATAGCCACAAAGACACTGTACAGATCATATTTAATTTTCAGCAAATTGTCTTAGGTAGTGATTCTCTTGCTTATGAATTTTGGAAAATGGTAATTTCTCTTAATGTTTGCCATATTTACTATAGTTAAAAGCTTATATATTTTGTTCTCAGTTTAAGTTTCCAAAAGCACAATCTGTATTATATTAATGCTACATATAATGTATGCAACACATTTATAATTAAACCTACGTGCACTCTGTATATAAAACTCTACATTTTTAATATAATTATATATATGATATACTTGCATCTGAATATAAGGAGGAAGAGAGCTACCTCATTGAATAATACCATGTTCCAGGTACTGAGCTACGTATTTTATATATATTCCTTTAGTCTTCACAAAAGTTATGAGAGGTAAATTTACCTTTTATCATTTCCTTGATTTCTGGAAAATTTTTACCCGGCCCTTTTAGAAGCCATTTCTAAGGGAAAGAAAGCTTGTCAGGTGCTTGAAGTTGGTACCATCCTTTGTAGCTGCTGCCACTGGCCAGGAAGTAAGTAAAGTGAAGCCAATGGAAATGTCTCTGAGTTATTGTAATGATTTACTTAATCCTGAGCAGGATCAAAGTGGAACAAATTACTTAGAGAAGGTAGGTGCAATATATCATTATCAACTCTCTTCAATCATTTGTTTCTTTATAATTAGATACATTGAATTATATGCTTGCTTAGGTTTTAAACAGATCTCCTTTTGGTAACCCATTTAGTCATCTTTACATAGGGACACATAATAACAAAAAAATATGTGCTAAGTCTGATTGCAATAGCAGTAGTAAGGGGGATAATCAAGCATATGTAGGAGTCTAATACATATTTCTTTCCTTCAGGAAACTTAAGTGAGGTTGGGAATGTATAATCACAGGAAAATAGCTATTAATTCAAGACAGCATTTGATATGGTATACGAAGGCTTAAAGCAATAAATAAAGCCGGCTAGTAAATAGCAGAAGGGAAAGATATCAGTCAAGGTCCTGGCAGGAAACGGATGTCAGATTTAAACTGGGAATTTGAGGAGACTTTAACTTTCTAAAAAGACTCTTTACAAAGGGGTTTGTAAAGGGGAAAACCACACAGAGTGCAGTATTGGGGGAGTAAGGGAGCCAGCCCATGCCACTCATCTCCTGGGGCAGTGAGCAGGGTGGAGAGGATGGAACGTGGATCTGGAGGGGCAAACCACACGCTAGCCCTGAAAGAACTGCCGTGTGCTGCAGTGTTTTGGCTGCAAGGAGGAAAAGATGGACCTTCTTTGGAAGAATGGAAGTAGAATGTACAGGTGCAAGAGAAGAGATGAGGACACTGTATTCAGAGTGAACACAGGACATCAAGGTTCCAATTTGGGAAAATGCATAGTCTGGGGTGACAAAGAGCAGAGGAGTGGAACATAGATTATGAAACAGTTTGGGGCCAAATTACGAAGGCCTTGAATAACAAGTCAAGGAATCTGTACCTTGTCCTAACAACAGCAGCCAGTGAACATTTTAAAATCAGTAAAGAAGCTGGCATCTTAGAAAAATTAATCAACACCGATGAGAAAACTGATTTGGAAGGAACAGACACAAGTTGCAGAACGTTCAGCTTAGACATAATAGCTTGATATGAAGTAATGGAGGGCAGTGGGACTGAAAAGGGGAAGAAATAGGGGCGGTAAAGAAGGAAGTCATGGTCCTCTTAAAGGTAAGGTTGAAAACCTGCTTCCGGGATGTTCTTGCCTCCCAACTGGGAATCCTGATTGAAATGTACCAAGAGTGAGCCAGGACAAATGTCCCATGTGAGCTGACAAAATGCCCCTCAGGCTAGATTCTTACCAATCTAGGTCTGGTTAGGGTGTGAGAATGACTTGACCTGGATGGAGAAGCTGGGGTTTGAATCACTGCTCTGCCAGTAGGAGCAGATCACCTGGACCCTCTGAACCTCCAACTCACATCCTCAAAGTGAGACTCTACTATTTATTGCCTAGGGTGGTTGTGGGGATTCATTCAGTGAAATTTGTGGATTGCAAAGAACCACAAGGAGGTGAGGACTGTGTAGGGGTGAGGATGGGGTCACTGTTATGCCTCTGAGGACCTTGTTTTCCTGGGCAGGGTGAGTGGAAAGGGAGCAGGCTCTTCCCAAACGTTAAATTACACCCCACTCTCTTTCTGCTATGTGCTCAGATTTGATTGATTACTATAAGCCTCAGACTTCCAATTATCCATCCACTGCTGAACAGGGCAGTACATTTTATCTGACAAGGTGAATTCTTTAAAAATCTTGTTTATTTTCATTCTCCCAGCCCATGACTGCAAAAGATTTTTTTTTTTTTTTTTTTTTTTTGTCTTTGCTTCCCTGAGTTTGTCGCAGATGCTAGTTTTGGCTGAAGATAATTTCCCCCAGTGCCTGGTACTTTTTGGTCTCAGTATTTAGCAACATGCTGATATACAGATTAAAGCAGTGAGTCTATTTAAATAAAATGGATGTGAAATTTGCTTGCTTTCTCAGCTTTGAGGTTTGTATGCAGATGCCTCTGTGGATTCCCCAAGGAAAACACAGCTTTTGATTTTAGGCAATTTTTACAAATAATATATTTTCTTCTCTTCAGAGAATGCCCACAGAACTGATAATAGCTATAAAACAATATGACCACACTAGACATTAAGTAGCTGTCTAGTCTCACTTACCAGCTAAGACACCAAACCATGAAGTCCAAATTCTTACCTTCACAAATTACCAATGAACTCTTGCCATGGAATTCTATGATTGGGTTGACTACTTGAAACCATGGCTTAAATACCTCTAGGGTCAGGGTTTCTCTTTAGTTATTCTCTTTAGTTATCCCTGGCAATAATTGTGTGTGTGTGTGTGTGTGTGTGTGTGTGTGTGTGTGTAGGGGGGTGTAGTTTATAATAGAAAATCTGAGTCTTGCCTCAATTTTTCTGTATTCCTCAATGACTGAACTTTCATGGAACACATATATAAACATAAAGGAAGTCCCTGCTAAACCCATAGCTCTGTGCTGGACGCTCAGGGAGAAAGACCTGTAGGACATAGCTGGTCTTCTCTAAGGTTTTCGGGGACATTAAGGTAAGGTAAAGTCACTCAGTTATGACCGACTCTTTGTGACCCCATGGACTGTAACCTACTAGGCTTCTCTGTCCACAGGATTCTCCAGGCAAGAATACTGGAGTGGATTGCCATTTCCTTCTCCAGGGGATCTTCCTGACCCAGGGATCGAACCCGGGTCTTCCACATTGGAGGCAGACGCTTTAACCTCTGAGCCACCAATATTGATGAGCAGTTGTCCTCTCTCCTCGGTTACTTCAGTTCAGTGCAGTCACTCAGTCGTATCTGACTCTTTGTGACCCCATGGACTGCAGCACACCAGGCTTCCCTGTCCATCACCAACTCCTGGAGCTTGCTCAAACTCATGTCCATTGAGTTGGTGATGCCATCCAGCCATCTCATCCTCAGTCACTTACTGCATAGCCATGCCCTAGACCTGGCCATTCTGTGCATCCCACTCTTACCTGCTGAATGTCTTTTCAGGCCACTTTCTCTAAAACTCTAAGTCCAGCAAACAATCAACAACTCCTGGAGCTTGCTCAAACTCATGTCCATTGAGTTGGTGATGCCATCCAGCCATCTCATCCTCAGTCACTTACTGCATAGCCATGCCCTAGACCTGGCCATTCTGTGCATCCCACTCTTACCTGCTGAATGTCTTTTCAGGCCACTTTCTCTAAAACTCTAAGTCCAGCAAACAATCACTCTCACCAGGTTGAGTCCCTTTCTGTCACTATCTCTTGTCTTTCTAAGATCTGCCCTTTCTTCCCTCCTACTCTGCTTACATTCCACACCCATCAACTGTTTACTTGTGGTCCCTGTCCTTCTTCCCAGTCCCTTACAGTCACTTTTCCTTCTTGCCCTATGCCTGGTAAAACCATGTTTCAATTCAATTCCTGTCCACTCTTCACCTGCACCCAGCTGCTGATTGTGCTGGAGAGATCCTCCACAGCCACAGTGACAAGCCTCACTTTATATTCATGATTCCCAACCTCATTGGGTGAGTGGAACTGGCAGTCTTTCTATGTTGTCAAGTTCCACTCCATCTTCTACTTCCTTAGATCACTATTTCACATGCTCTCTTCTCTCTTTGCACCTCCAGGATCTCCTCGATTTTTTAACCTCTATTTTATTGGAGGGGGAAAAAAAATAGAGACTCCCAGAAGAGAACTTCCCTGTTCTCCCAGTTCCTACTTCTCCCACTGTATCTGCTTTCCGCTTGTTTCCCTGGATGACTTAGTTGGCTTCCTATGTGAAGCCAAACCCTCCACTGTGTTCTTGAGTGCATCCCTTCACAGTTCAGTTCAGTTCAGTCGCTCAGTCGTGTCCGACTCTTTGCGATCCCATGAATTGCAGCACGCCAGGCCTCCCTGTCCACCACCAACTCCTGGAGTTCACACAAACTCATGTCCATTGAGTCGGTAATGCCATCCAGCCATCTCATCCTCCATCGTCCCCTTCTCCTCCTGCCCCCAACCCCTCCCAGCATCAGAGTCTTTTCCAATGACTCAACTCTTCGCATAGTTCCAGCAACTATCTCTTCTCTTTCCTTATCAATAATGTTTCTTTTCTATGGGGTCATTCCCAGTAGCATACAAACATGCTGAATTATCACTCATCTTACAAAACTTGAGNCCTCCATCGTCCCCTTCTCCTCCTGCCCCCAACCCCTCCCAGCATCAGAGTCTTTTCCAATGACTCAACTCTTCGCATAGTTCCAGCAACTATCTCTTCTCTTTCCTTATCAATAATGTTTCTTTTCTATGGGGTCATTCCCAGTAGCATACAAACATGCTGAATTATCACTCATCTTACAAAACTTGAGCAAAATCTGCCTCGATCCCACCTTCCCCTCTAACTTTTGGTCTCCTTTACAGCAAATCCTCTTGGATGAGCCTTCTAGACCCAATAATTCCCATTCCACTCTTTACTAAATACATTTCAGTCAGGATTTCATTCTCAAAATTGCTTTCTGAAAACTGCTTTTATCAAGATCTTCAGCAAACTCCATCTTGCCACATTAAATGGCTGATTATCGGTCTTCACCTTATACATCTTTTTTTTTTTTTTGGAGGGCTTTGTTCTCCTGACATGGATGAGTGGGTGAGAGAGGAAGGTGTGAGAACCCAGCTCACAGAGACTTTAGGTATTCAGTGGAGTCCCAGAGCTGAATTCTTCAAAAGAATGGACAGAGATTTGAGATGGAGCACAGAGAAGGAAGCAGAGGGGAAGAGAGGGCTTAATATTTTGGTGGAAGCCTGCATCTTCAGCTGGCAGATATAGTCAAAGAATTATTTAAGTGCAGAAATTAAAGGTTTGAGGTGACCCAACTCTCCTTGTTATCTTAGATTCTTCATCTAGTCTACTTTATATATTCTGTGAGGGATGCTTTTGAGGAAAGGAATTCTATGTTTTATGTGATACAAGGGGGAAAAGGAACAGCCCATATGGACAGTGAGATTACTTTCTGCTAACTAATTCAGCTATGGAAGATCAGAACAGATAGCAACTAGGCTGCTTTGGGGTCCTCAAAGATGTTAAGATGGACGTATGTCTTTGATCACCTGCATTCACCTTATTCATCTTATCGGCAGCATTTTTTACAGTTGACCACTTTCTTTTTATTCCCACCACTCGGCTTCCTGGGCATCACTCTCAGTTTTGTCCCTGGTTGCTCCTTCTCTGTCTCCTTTCCTTGTTCCTTCTTATTTTTCCGAATCCCTGAACACTCTTGCCATAACCTCCAATCTCACAGCTTTTTAAAGTCTATTTACATGCTTTTCATTCTCAGATTTGTATTTCAAGCCGGGATGTCTTCCTCTAACTCCAGACTTACACATTCATCTGCCTAATAGGTATTGAATAAATAATTACTTGGATGTTGAATAAGTAACTACTCAACAGATGCCAGAATGAGCACGAATCTCCTTCCATCCAAAATCTACTCCTCCCAATATTCCTCGTGCTCCCAGTTATGAAGACCAGAGAACCTGGAGTCATTCCTGACTCCTTTCTTTCTCCACCATCACATTCAATCCATCAGAAAGTCTTCTTATTCTTTCTTCAAAATATAGCCAGGCTCTATGTTTCTCACACTTCCTTTATTACATCTTGTCTAAGTCACCACTGCCTCTCACCTCTTACTGCAAAAGCCCCTTAACTTTGTCTTTTCTTCTGTGCTTATTCCTCTGAAATCTATTTCCAACACAGCATATGGAATGAGCCTTTTAAAAATATAAGTAAAATTATGTAACTTCTCTGCTCAAAAAGCCTCCCATGGATTCCCAACTCATTGAGACTAAAAATCAAAGTCTTTCCCATCACCTACCAGATCCTGCCTTCCTGACCTTATCTCCCACCACTCTCCCTGGCTTACTCTGCTCACACACTAGTGTCCTTTCCAAAACATGCCAAGATTTCTCCTGCCTCAGGGCCTTTGCACTGGCTAGACCCTCTACCCTGAAATGTCATCCCACAGGTTCTTCATGGCTCATTCTCTCTACTCCAACATTGCCTCAGTGAGGCCTTTCTTGACCATCTGGTATAAAATAGTATCCATCCCACTCTGGTATCTTCCTGTCCTATTTTGTTTTTCTTCAAAGCACTTATCATTATTTCACTTACTACATGTTTATTTATTTGTTTATTGTTATCACTCTCCTCCTACTATAATGTGAGCTCAGTAACAGCAAGACTTTATTCACAGCTGTATTTCCAGCACCTATAACAGTGCCTGTTGCAGAATAAGGCACCCTGGAAATATTTGCTGAATAAATGACTAAGTAATTAAAAATTTTTTTAAAAGGAACATCCATGGCCTTTACTGATGTTTCGGAGAAGGTAGAGTACCACACACTGAAGTCAGAGAATGCTTTGATGAGAGAATAAATCCAGACACTGAAGGATGGGTAGAATTTTGATGAGGTTAAGGAAAAGCATTCAGGTGAGAAGCAGATAAATATTAAAAGTTGAAGACAGAAAATATCAGCAACATGTATGAGCATCTACTACATATGCCAAGTACTTTATTCATTATCTCATACCATTCTCATGATCACTGTAGCAGAGAGCTTTTATTACATCTATTTTATAAATGAGGAAACTTTGTTTCAGGTATTTTTCCCAGAACCTATAAGTTGCAAGCCATTCTTGCAGTTGAAGTTTAGCTGTATCCAGAGCCCTTTCTCTTTCTTATTTTTTAAATCATCATCACTATTACCAGTGCTATTCACACTCCTGACCTCTCCTCCTGTCATCCTCCTTCTTACACTACATGATGAATGAGGATCCTTGAAAGTGTTAGTCACTCAGTCGTGTCTGACTCTTGGCGACCCCATGGACTGTAGCCCGTCAGGCTCCTCTGTCCATGGAATTCTCCAGGCAAGAATACTGAAGTGAGTAGCCTTCTCCCAGGGGATCTTCCCAACCTAGGGATCAAACCTGGGTCTCCTGCATTAAAGGCAAATTCTTTACCATCTGAGCCACCAGGGAAGCCCACTATGAGGATCTTTGTTGGTACTTAATGAAATGATACATGAGAAATAGAGGTACTAACAGATATATTCTCAAATCCTGCTCAATAATCTAGTGAAAGTTAAACATCTCTTAAGCTTGCTTACATCGGTAGCAGCACAATTTCTGTGTTGTTGACAGCATTTCTCTGGCGGTCATCTCAGCATGAAACATCTGTCCATTTATTTCTTTGTTGACGCTGAATGGAACATTCCATCACTGGAAAGTAAAGCTTCAAGTTTAAATTTGAAATCTTTATTCCTATCTGGCAAGCGGGTGCTATCCTTAACAATTTGGAAAGAAGTGATGTTTTTGCTGCCATCAGCTACAAAGTATTGGATGCTCACAGTGCAATTTATCAGATTCACTTAGATTCCAGGTGACTCTGATCCAGTGGCTATGAAGAGTGAGTATTAAGCTAATTGCTATTTTATCCTCCTCCACCCCCAATGTCTCTGACATTGAAGTAATTGAATCTGAATAGAGTCAGGAATTAAAACATTTTGTCCACCACTGAAATTCATGGGACCACCAGGGATTGGAGAAAGGAAATTTTTTTTTGTCTTTTCTAAAACCTATTGCCTTCAGAATAAAGTTTAAAGAAAGTATCATTGCTCAATTTTGTTGTGGTAACAAACATCCTCCAAATTTCAGTTATAACAGCAAAGCAACGGCTTATTTCTCACTTATGTTTCATGTCAGTCATGGGGCATTGTGGGGTCAGCTGTGGTTCTACTCAGTGGATCACCTTCATTCCAGAACTCAGCTGAAGAAGTCGGTCCTCTATGGAATAAGCCAATCTGGTGCAGAGGGGGAAAAGCAACAGAGCTATTGGAAACAAAGACTCTTAAGGTTTCTGCTCAAACATGACATATGTGGTCTATATGTCAGGGTCCAGGCAAGTCACATGACCAAGCCCAATGTCAATGGGGCAGAAATGTATACTCCTCCTATTGGAGACACTGAAAATCCCAGGGCAATGAATGGGGATGTGTACCTCTCTTGCAGGAGGAAAGAGAAGAGAGCCAGGAACCATAATAAAATATAACACACATTCCTTATCATAGCATTCAAAATCCTTAAGAGGAATTTCCCGGCAGTCCAATGGTTAGGACACGGCACTTTCAGTACTGTGGGCCTGGGTTTGACCCTGATTGGGGAAACTGCAACCTGAGAAGCATGGCCAAAAAAACCAAAAACAAACCAAAAAAAGCCACTGAAAATTCAGTTTCATGTCCCTCTACATCCCTCATTTTGTCTGTGCTCCGGCCTTCTGTCCCTTAACCACCACACTCTCACATGTCCATGTCTGTTTCCTTAGTTGAATATTCAGTTCTCTCCATTTCCTGCCAAATGGAAGTTGCTCTCAGCCTTTAAGGTCCAGCTCAGATGCCATCTACTTTATAAAGCATCTCAATTGGTGGTATGTCTCTCTGGCTCTAATTTGATAATCTTCCTTGGCAAGTTTAGGTAGAAAGATCCTGGAGGGGAGAACCCAGGAATTCTATGCTGGCATTCCTCTCTTGCTTCTTTGGGGTCAGAGTCTTGACCCTAGTAGTCATTTAATAAATTTCACTGAATGACTAAAAACCTACACATTCACCATCAAGCTTATGCATAATGTGAAATTTTAAGTCTTTTCTACAAGAGGCATATGTAAGCAAACCTCAGAGAGGAATCTTTTGGGAACTTTCCTCTGTCAGAAACAGTCACAGAGGTGATTCCGTTGGTTCCACAATCTAGATTCTACCAGTTGTGTGTGTGTGTGTGTGTGTGTGTGTGTGTGATGACCCCTACCTTTTCAATGATAAAGCATTATGGGCACCATGTTTTCACAGCAACATTGCTTCCCTTGCCAATGACTGCTGCATTGAGAAGTGGTGTTTATTTTCCTTCTTTTTCACTGCAGCATTAGCTTCTCACCTTTGGCACTCCACTTGAGGCACTAGTCCGTGGCCTCTCAGTAGGAGGGGTGGTGGGGAAAGAATGGGCCACAGGAGAGGTGCTGTGAATGCAATGGAAAAAGAAAGAGCTGACAACCAGAGAAGCTGAGTTAGATCTGTCTCCACTCCTAACTACCTTTGTAGCCTTGGGTGAGTTACTTGACTTGACTGCTCCTTCAATTTTCTTATTTATTAAAAAAGAAAAAAAGAAAAGGATAATTAGATAGAAACGGATATAAGGATATTGTATTAGCACTAATGTATGAAAAGAACCCAATATCATTTTGGCATATTTTATGCTTAAAAGTCAGTTCTACAAGAATCACTCCTTCCATAATGGGTTACTGGCACAGTTGGTGCCATTAGCAAAATGGTCTTGATGTGTCGCCAGTATGGAATAAGCCCTTGGTTCCCAACCAGCTTCTTCAGTCTGATCCCATCTATTTACCCTTGGCTTTAATAAACTCAGGGGTCAAATATGAATGCGACTTGGTGAGTCTAATCATGTGTCATGTGAGCATGGTAGTGAAAAATCAAGGCTAGTAACCCCACCTCTCTGGTTCTTGGGGAGGAAGCCAGACTCCACTGGGAAGCTGGGAAGGGACTTATAGGCTCCGGACCCTCTGAGCCATTTACATGAAAGCTGCCCACTCCACTTGATGGTTAGACTATGAAACCACCATGATTAGGGAACTGGGTTTTCACTTTCAAGCATGCTCTTTGCTTCTTTCTACTTAAGAAATGTGCTGGGTTTTATGAAAGAAGTCTGGGTGTTCCTTTGACTAGGTAGACATGCGTATGCAAAACTTTGTTCTTCTGTCCTGAGTATGGGCAATAAAATACTGGTTTTAACATATTTCAGAGGAGTCTATAACTATCCATTTCCAGCAACTCCATCTTTCTTTCCTCATAGTAATTGTATTAGTCAGGATTCTTCAGAAGAAAATATAGAGAAAGAACCAACAGGAATGTGAGTGTGTGTACTCATTCCATTTTCTGTTGGATCTCTCTCTATATATGTTATAATTAATAGATAGATACGGAGAGACAGAGATTTATTTCAAGGAATTGGCTCACACCATTACAAGGCTTGGTGAGTCATTCAAATACCGATGAGGTGGGCTGGCAGGCTGGAGACTCAGGGAAGAGTTGTAGTTCGAGTACAAAGGCAGTCTTCTGCAGAACTCTTGTTTTGTTTGGGGGAGGTTAGTTTTTGTTCTGTTAAAATCTCAGCTGATTGTATGAGACCCACCCCATTACTTTCCCATTATGGAAAGTAATTTGCTTTACTCAAAGTTCCTCAATTTAAATGTTAATCTCATCCCAAAAAGTCTTCACAGAAGCATCCAGAATAACATCTGATCAAATATCTGCATGCCCTGTTTACAATAAATAGCCAGAACATGGAAGCAACCTAGATGTCTTTTGACAGATGAATGGATAAAGAAGTTGTGGTACACATATACAATGAAATATTATTCAGCCATAAAAAGGAATGAATTTGAGTCCGTTGAACTGAGGTGGATGAACCTAGAGCCTGTTATAGAGTAAAGCAAGTCAGAAAGAGGAAAACATATATCATGTATTAATGCATATATATGGAACCTAAAAAAATGGTGCTGATGAATCTATTTGCAAGGCAGGAATAGAGATGTAGACATAGAGAATGGAATTGTAGATACAGTGGGGGAAGGAGAGGGTGAGACATATTGAGAGAGTAGCATTGAAACATATACGTTCAGTTCAGTTCAGTTCAGTCGCTCAGTCGTGTCCGACTCTTTGCGACCCCGTGAATCGCAGCACGCCAGGCCTCCCTGTCCATCACCATCTCCTGGAGTTCACTCAGACTCACGTCCATCGAGTCAGTGATGCCATCCAGCCATCTCATCCTCGGTCTTCCCCTTCTCCTCCTGCCCCCAATCCCTCCCAGCATCAGAGTCTTTTCCAATGAGTCAGNTTATGCCATACAACAATGTGAGTCAAGCATAATTATACATATATATCCTCCCTTTTGAGCGTTTTTTTTTCCCTCCCCACATCCCACCCCTCTAGATCATCACAGAGCCCCTGGTTGCGCTCCCTGTGTTATAAAACACATATATATGAAATCTAGAAAGTTGGTATTAATGCACCTATTTGCAAGGAAGGAATGGAGACACAGATATAGAGAACAGACTTGTGGACACAGTAGGGGAAGAAGAGGGTGGGATGGAGAGAGTAGCACAGACATATATACACGACCATGTGTAAAATAGACAGCTGGTGAGAAGTTGCTATTATTTTAGAAAAATAATTGAAAACACTATTAAAAAAACTTTATGTTTTAATAAGACTATTTAATGGTAAGGGCAACTATTTAATATCTAAGTTAAGTCTGATTAAAATGAATAAAAATTATTTACATTATCTACAGTATAGCATGCTGCAGTTCATGGGGTCACAAAGAGTTGGACACAACTAAGCAACTGAACTGAACTGAAACTATAGAATTAAAAATTGATGGGAGTGTTTTAAAAGCTGTACACATATAAATGGTGGGAATGAAGATTATTGAAATTTTTCTTCTATTTCTGTATATTCCAAATATTTTTACAGTTAGTTGGTTTATTTCATTAATTGAATAAACTATATTCACTGTACACTTGTTATGTGCTAGGTACTATGCTATGCATANCCAGGTAGGCAGACTCCAAGAGGTGGGTTAGCTGAGAATTATTTGAAAAGGCAGAATCCCTCAAGAGTCCGCCCTCTAAGCCTCTCTCCCAAAGTCTTCTTGTAGTCTGGCAAGGCCCCTTGGAATCCTCATACCCCACCATGAAGCACATATCAAGCATGGCACTCCAGCTCTTACCCCTAGTCACTGAATATATACTAAATTTTTCAAAGAAATTTAGATCTAATCCTTGTGACTGAAAATAAGAAAATTATTAAAAAGTATATTGTGCTAAACAAGATAGTTAACTTGAAGTTGACTTCCAAATAACTATCATTTTATTGCATATAATTTTTTTCAGCTCTTAAAAATGTCAGAAATTGGATGGGATAATAAAACAAAGGATTTCCCTGGTGGCTCAGTAGTAAAGAATCTGCCTGCCAATGCAAGAGATGCAAAAGACATGGATTGGATCCCTGGGTTGGAAAGATCCTCAGGAGGAGGGCATGGTAACCCACTTCAGTATTCTTGCCAGGAAAATTCCATGGTCAGAAGTGATTGGCAGACTACAGTCCATGGAGTGGCAAAGAGTTGGACTCTTAAAAATGTCAGAAATTGGATGGGATAATAAAACAAAGGATTTCCCTGGTGGCTCAGTAGTAAAGAATCTGCCTGCCAATGCAAGAGATGCAAAAGACATGGATTGGATCCCTGGGTTGGAAAGATCCTCAGGAGGAGGGCATGGTAACCCACTTCAGTATTCTTGCCAGGAAAATTCCATGGTCAGAAGTGATTGGCAGACTACAGTCCATGGAGTGGCAAAGAGTTGGACATGACTGAAGTCACTGAGCATGCACACAATAAAACAAAATAGACAAAATATTGATAATTATTGACAGTAGATGGTATGTATATGGGAATTCACTAAACTATTTTCTCTACTTTGGGATATAGTTGAAGTTTTCCATAATATGAAGTTTTTTGAAAGTGTTATGGAGTCTGCTGGAAGGAGCACTGGGCCAGGAGTAGATCTCATTAGCAGGAGAAGGGCTGGGCTTGTCAGAGGAGGAGTTGGATGAAAGCAGGGTGTGGAAAGTCTTTGGAATCTCCTTATGGTGGGGAATCAGGAACCAGGAAGTAACCTTCCATGGATGGAGGCCCCCAAAGAAAGTCCTGGAAGGCTGAGTGGACAGATGTGTGCACCTCTGAAACCAGGCTGCCAAGGGTGGGGAGTACAGAGAGGAGTGGGAGAAGGGGTCAAGCTCTTTCTGATGTTTCTTCTCCTCATATCCCTTTTCTCCCNGATGGAGGCCCCCAAAGAAAGTCCTGGAAGGCTGAGTGGACAGATGTGTGCACCTCTGAAACCAGGCTGCCAAGGGTGGGGAGTACAGAGAGGAGTGGGAGAAGGGGTCAAGCTCTTTCTGATGTTTCTTCTCCTCATATCCCTTTTCTCCCTCCTCCCTGGAACCTTTTCCCAATCTGAGGTCCCATTTTTATGCCCAGCTCCTGGCTTATTCCCACCTTCTTTACACCCACTTCCCCTTCCTCATCTCTGATTCTTGGGATCTCCTTCTGCAGATCTGGTGGCCAGGTCTGGGTGTACATCAGACAGATACAAGACTGTTCAATACTGCTTAGTTATACACAGGATAAATACTTTGAGATTTCACAAAAGAGGGTGGTTGCTTTACAAAAGTTAAATAAGATAACGCTAAGTCTATAACATGAAAAAAACTCTCCAACTTGTTAGCACGCTGATTTATAAAAATCTCTGTTCTAGCAATCAAAAATAATGTGTTTAAAATTGCATGTCACCACACCATTAGTACTTTATTAAATCAATTGGTAAGTCCAACCAGCAATTTTGTTATTTTGTTTTGTCGCTAAGTTGTGTCTGACTCTTTGAAACTACAGGAACTGCAGTACACCAGGCTTCCCTGTCCTTCACTATCTCTCAGAGTTTGCTCAAACTCATGTCCATTGAGTGGGTGATGCCATCCAACCATCTCATCCTTAGACACCCCCTTTCTCCTGCTGCCCTCAGTCTTTCCCAGCATCAGAGTCTTTTCCAATAAGTTCACCACTCTTTCCCAAATTCAGGGTTTTTTTTTCCCAANAGGCTTCCCTGTCCTTCACTATCTCTCAGAGTTTGCTCAAACTCATGTCCATTGAGTGGGTGATGCCATCCAACCATCTCATCCTTAGACACCCCCTTTCTCCTGCTGCCCTCAGTCTTTCCCAGCATCAGAGTCTTTTCCAATAAGTTCACCACTCTTTCCCAAATTCAGGGTTTTTTTTTCCCAATGAGTTGGCTCTTCACATCAGGTGACCAAAGTATTGGAGTTTCAGCTTCAGCATCAGTCCTTCCAATGAATTCAGGGTTGACTTCCTTTAGGACTGACTGGCTTGATCTCCTTGCTGTCCAAGGGACTCTCAAGAGTTTTCTCAAGCACCACAATTCAAAAGCATCATTTCCTTAATGCTCAGACTTCTTTATGATCCAACTCTTATATCTGTACATGACTACTGGAAAAACCATAGCTTTGTCTATATGGACCTTTGTTGATAAGATGATGTCTCTGCTTTTTAATGCACTGTCTAGGTTTGTCATAGCTTTTCTTCCAAGGAACAGGCATCTTTTAATTTCATGGCTGCAGTCACTGTCCACAGTGATTTTGGGGCCCAAGAAAATAAAATGTCATTGTCTCCACTTTTTCTCCTTTTATTTGACATGAAGTAAATAGGAAAAGGAGTACGTCAAGGCTGTATATTGTCACCCTGCTTATTTAACTTATATGCATTCCATTGAAATGAAAGTAAAAATATCATTATAGGATACATACAGAGATGTTTATTGCAGCATTATTTTAGAGGCACAAAAGAAAAAACTGAAACAAAGTGATGGTCCGTCAATAACAGAATGTTTGAAATTACAACACATTGGAATATAAAATTCTAGGCAGCCATAGGAAAGAAAGTCATTGTTCACAAAATGCAAGATTCAAAAATATGTGCTTCAGTTTTTGCAAAATAATGACAATACCTCTCTTTGTGTGTTTCTATATATTATGAATGCATATGTACATTATGTGTAGTTATTTATGAACACATGAACTTAAGGAAAAATGTGAAAGCATATACAGTAGGTTGTTAACCATGAGCAGCTTTGTGTCTATGATGAGATAATGTAGATTGAGAAAGGGGTATATGGAAAGGAAGAGCTAAACCAAAACAAAAACTACCTTCAAAAAACAGGGTATATTATATGATCACATATCTTGAGTTCATATAAAATTATATGTGACTACATATACTAATATTAAAAAGAAAAAAAAAGAACAATGGAAATGAGTTTCATGGAGTCTGGCCAGTTCAGTTCAGCCTACATGTTTTGGTGACACCTTAAAGAGCACTGTAAGTTGACACTGACATGGAAAATAACACAAGGCAACACTGCCAAGCCCACTGTGAAAACAACCAATGAGAAGATAATAAAGACCACCTCTGTAAAGTACATTTGTTAGATCTGACTAATATTAAAAAGAAAAAAAAAGAACAATGGAAATGAGTTTCATGGAGTCTGGCCAGTTCAGTTCAGCCTACATGTTTTGGTGACACCTTAAAGAGCACTGTAAGTTGACACTGACATGGAAAATAACACAAGGCAACACTGCCAAGCCCACTGTGAAAACAACCAATGAGAAGATAATAAAGACCACCTCTGTAAAGTACATTTGTTAGATCTGTAAAGCACATTTGTTAGAGGCTGGATGCCATACTCTAGTTAAACTCCGTAACAAGAGAGAAGCCCTGAAGAGTAGTGAAGACTTGAACTATGTCTGATTCCTAAGGTACATTCAAACTTGGTAAGTCTGTGATTGCAGAGCTGTGATGAGAATGTTCTAACACTTAAGATACATACATAGAATTTAGAGCTGGATGGGCTTTGAAGGATTGTCTAATAGTAGGTCCTAAAGGTTCTTTAATTAAAAAAAATTTTTTATTGTGGTAAAGTATATCTGACATTGAATTTAGCATTTTTATCATTTTTAAGTGTATGGCTGAGTGGTGTTAGGTACATTCGCATTGTTATGCCAAATGTCTCATTTCATTGGGCCTGTTAGGGGACACTGGGTGAGCGGACAAAACCTTTCTGTGTTAACTGTGAAACTTCCCATACATGTATAATTATTTCAACATTTTAAACGTTTTTTAAATGGGGAGCCTGTGTCTTCTTTAGGAGCTTCCTTGTAGGTGTGGGAGAGGCAGGACAAGGAAGATTCCAGGCATGGTCTCTACATCCCGCCTTCACTTGGGGTGGCATCACTTCATCTCCTTCATGTGGTGTGCTTCTACAGGAGATTTCTGAAATTTCATGTAATAAAGCATTTCCATCATAAAAAAAGTAATTTTGGAAACTACTGACATTATTTTACAAATAAAGAGAGATTGATTTAGTTTTCCAATGTTTCTAAGCTAATATATGATGGCTAGGACATCATTTCAAATCTGCTGACTCCTGTCTGTTCCTCCCTACATTGCACTAAACAAGGAAGATTCCAGGCATGGTCTCTACATCCCGCCTTCACTTGGGGTGGCATCACTTCATCTCCTTCATGTGGTGTGCTTCTACAGGAGATTTCTGAAATTTCATGTTATAAAGCATTTCCATCATAAAAAAAGTAATTTTGGAAACTACTGACATTATTTTACAAATAAAGAGAGATTGATTTAGTTTTCCAATGTTTCTAAGCTAATATATGATGGCTAGGACATCATTTCAAATCTTCTGACTCCTGTCTGTTCCTCCCTACATTGCACTATCATCTCCATTGAAAAATAAAGATTTCTGATTCCCTTCCAAGTTCTGTCGACATTTATAAGAAGCTAAAATTAACATCTTCAGATAGCAACACAGGTAATATGTGTATTATAGACCTGGAGGAAACTATGTTGCTATTATTGTTTAGTTGTTCAGTCATGTCAGACTCTTTGCAACCCCATGGACTGTAACCCACAAGGCTCCTCTGTTCCCAGGCAAAGAATACTGGATGGGTTGCCATTTCCTTCTCCGGGGATCTTCCTGACCCAGGGACTGAACCCACATATCCTGCATTGGCAAGCAGGTTCTTTAGCACTGAGCCACCAATGAAGCCCATTTGCTATCTTATGTATAGTGAAAAAATATCTCTGGCCTCACATTTGAAAGTTCTGAGTTGTAACTGCATGGCTTCAACTAATGATATAAGGGGACCAGCCAACCTGCCGACCATTCACCTCAGTTTCTGTGGGGGTTAACTTTATGCGTGTCAACTTATCTGGGCTAAGGGATGCCCAGATAGCTGGTAAAATGTTATGTTTCTATGTCTGTGATGGTGTCTCCAGAAAAGCTAAGTATTTGAATTGGTGAGTTGGCATCATTCAATCCACCTAAAGCCTAAGTGAAACAAAAAGGCTGGAAAAAGAATGCACTTTTTCTATCTGCTTGAGTTGTGATACGCATTTTCTCCTGCCCTCAACCATCAGCTCTTCTGGCTTTTGCACTCAGATTGGGACTTAGACCATCAATCCCCTAGTTCTCAGATGTTTGGACCTTGAATTCAGTTATATCACCTGTAATTGATGGTCTAATTAATTAAATGTTTTGGTTGTCCAGCTTGCAGATAGCATATTGTGGGACTTCTTGGTCTCCATAACCGTATGAACCAATTTCTATAATGAATACAAATTTCTTACTGGTTATATTTCTTTGAAAAACCCTGACTAATGCAGTCCCCAGAGAAACAAATACTGCTTCCCCATCTTATAAATTGCATGAAAGAGTCTATGGGGTGAACTCTTTTGTAGTTCCAATCCTCAATTTATGAGTGGGAGGGTTAGCTCAGAAAATGTGTCCTTGGGCAGTACCATTTGTGAGTTTACTTGGGGAATTACAAAAGTATTTTGCTGAGATTTGTAAAACTAAAACCAAAAAGACTTACAGTGTCAAAGGCATGAAACTCCCGGCCAGGAGATCTGATATTAAAAGTTTACAGAAATGTTGACTGCACATTACTTAAAATTTGGGGCACTATCACCTCTTTGGTGTAGTCAATAAAGCAGAAGTAGAAGTTTTTCTGGAACTCTATCGCTTTTTTGATGATCCAATGGATGCTGGCAATTTGATCCCTGGTTCCTCTGCCTTTTCTAAATCCAGCTTGAACATCTGGAATTTCACGGTTCATGTACTGTTTATGAGTGGGAAGGTTAGCTCAGATTTTGTTGGATCGTCAAAAAAGCAAGAGAACTCAAGAAAAACATCTACTTCAGCTTTATTGACTACACCAAAGCCTTTGACTGTGTGAATCACAACAAGCTGTGGAAAATTCTTAAAGCAAAGAGAATACCAGACTACTTTACCTGCCTCCTGAGAAATCTGTATGTAGGTCAAGAAGCAACAGTTAGAACTGGACATGAAACAACAGACTGGTTCCAAATTAGGAAAGGGGTATATCAAGGCTATATATTGCCACACTGCTTATTTAACTTATATGCAGAGTACATCATGTGAAATGCTGGGCTGGATGAAGCACAAGCTGGAATCGAGATTGCTGGGAGAAATATCAATAACCTCAGATGCGCAGATGACACCACCCTTATGGCAGAAAGCAAAGAACTAAAGAGCCTCTTGATGAAAGTGGAAGAGGAGAGTTCAAAAGCTGGCTTAAAACTCAACATTCAGAAAACTAAGATCATAGCATCCAGTCTCATCACTTCATGGCAAATAATGGAAACAGTGAGAGACTTTATTTTGAGGGGCTCCAAAATCACTGCAGATGGTGACTGCAACCATAAAATTAAAGGACACTTGCTCCTTGGAAGAAAAGCTATGACTAATCTAGACAGCATATTAAAAAGCAGAGACATCACTTTGCCAACAAAATTCTGTCTAGTCAAAGCTATGATTTTTTCAGTAGTCATGTATGGATGTGAGTGAGAGTTGGACTATAAAGAATGCTGAACGCTGAAGAATTAATGCTTTTGAACTGTGGTGTTGGAGAAGACTCTTGAGAGTCACTTGAACAGCAAAGAGATCCAACCAGTCCATCCTAAAGGAAATCAGTCCTGAATATTCACTGGAAGGACTTATGCTGAAGCCGAAACTCCAATACTTTGGCTACCTGATATGAAGAACTGACTCATTGGAGAAGACCCTGATGCTGGGAAAGATTGAAGGCAGGAGGAGAAGGGGAAGACAGAGGATGAGATGGTTGAATAGCATCACCGACTCAATGGGCATGAGTTTCAGCAAGCTTTGAGAGTTGGTGATAGACAGGGAAACCTGGTGTGCTGCAGTCCATGGACTGCAGAGTCAGACACAACTGAGTGACTGAACTGACCACCTCTTCAGGTCATAGCACAGTAGCAATGTTCTCAAAAATGGCAAAGAACTGATTATATCTCAAACTCTGGTTGATTTGAAGTATGGCTACTTTTAAGAACTTCTGTTTATTTCAACTTTTTGAAAATGGATATTAACTCCAATTTTACAGTTTTTCTCCTAACCTCTACTATCTGTAAGAATGTGTATTTGCCAACTTAAGTTTTGCCAATAATAATACTCTAGTGGCTAGCAGAGGATTATTAGATTTCAAAAATTTTTTTCTTTTTAAAATTTTTATTCAACACATGGTAATATTTTTAACACTGGCTTTGTATCATTGAAAAAGATGCTTTGCATATCCCATGCTCTCTTTAGAGCCACCCCTAGTACATTTTCACCTTAATACCTCTGTTACCATCAGCATACCCCTAGTAAGATGGTCTGTGAGCTCCAGAGTGAATTTGTCTTCAGTTGGTCTAGTTGAAGAGAAAGATACATGATTCAGGATGAAATTTTCTGCTTTTCACTTCTATAATCTTATGATAGATATTTGGAATTATACTAATAATATTGTTTTTAGCATTTGATTATATACCTTACTCAGTTACACGTTCTTTGACTACAGTTTTTCATATCAGTGCCAAACTGTATGAAAGTACAGAGGGGATTTCAATTTAATAAGTGTAAAGGATGCTAATCTTAATTTCACTATGTAAGTATGTTGCAACTGAGTCAAAATGACACAAGGAACTCTGGATGTTGGCATAGTTTCACTTACTCCAAAGAAAAATGAAGGCTGTATCTTCTGTTTACCTTTTGCTTCTCTTATGTTTCTCTCCTCCCTTAAGCTCTCAGTTTGAGAGGTGTAGAGAGGTGGAAAGACAAAAGTTAGATAGTAGTGCTCATCAGCTTTTGGATGTGAATATATTAATAGTATTGCTTTAGGTGCATACATCAAGAGTGCCAATGCACAGAGGCAGAGCTGAACTACTCCTGTGGCTTACACACTTGGGAAGTTATATTTGCATATGTGTATGTGTGTGTGTGTGTGTATGTGTGTGTGTGTGGTGAGTATATGTAAGTGTGTGTGTGTGTGGTGGCTATGTGTATGTGTGTTTGGTATGCATACGTATGAGGACATGTGTGTGGTGGGTATCTGTGAGTGTGGTTTGTGTGTGTGGTGAGTGTGTGTGGGTGTGTGAGTGTGCGGTATGTGTGTGGTGGGTATGTGTGTATATGGTGGGTATATGTTTAAGTGTGTACGTGGTGAGTATGTGTGAGTGTATGTGTATGTGTGTGGTGGGTATGTGTATGTGTGCATGTTACAGTGAGTATGTGTGAATGCATGTATGTGTGTGTGGTGCTCTTTGATCTGATCTCTTCTGCTTGCTAATCCATCTATCGTATTCCCTGCTTTGCTGTCACTAGGCTACAGAAGTGTAAGGAAGAGTTGTTTCTTCTCTTCTGTCCATTGCTGCTCCCATCAGCTCATGACTGATCAAACCTTAGGGATGTGAAAACATGTACTCCTAGGGCATTCTCAGCTCCCTATGGTAACGTGTTGCAATTAGAGACTCATCAATTGAAACCTCAGACAGCTCTGCACATATGAGAGGCAACCCTCCAAAGTCCCCATGGATGTCTTTGTATAGATTCTTCCACTTTCCTTCTGTTTCAGGTTTGAAATGTACAAAGATCCTTGGGAAGGAAAGGCCATGGTGATAGCACCCTGGCTCTACAGTAAGTTATTCTGCCCCCTGTTGGGAGTATCTGGTATCTCTGTGAGAGATTCTTTGGGTGATTGATAGGATTTACATTTTTGAAAATCAATGGTTTTATAAAATACATCTTTAAGAAAGAGACAAAATAGTTTTAGCTTTTGAGTACTCTAGAAAACACATTTCTATGGTGTTTTAACAACCTCCTGCTTTCAGATCTATTTTTAATGCCAACTGTGTGACTTGGGGATGCTCACTGGACCTCAGATTCAACTATAAAATGAAGAACTTTAAACACATCAGTAGCTTTCACTCAAGGGCCACCTTGGAGGTCAGAGAAAGGTTCCTGTACTCCACCATCTGCCTGAGCAGCTCAACTTCTACTTGGATTATGCTTTGAGATTCCTCATAAGATTTAAATAGAGAGAGAGAGAAGAAGGAGGAGGAGGGGCAAGAAGAAGAGGAAGAAGAAGGAGAGAGAAGAGAATAAAGAAAGTGGAGGAAGATAAAGGAAGAGAAGAAAGGAGAAGAAACGAAGGAAGAAGGAGAAAGAAGGAAGGAGGTGAAAGAGGAAGAAGAAGAAAAAGCTTTCTGTGGCTTAAGGTTGTTTGAGAAAGCAGCTGAATAGCTTCTAAAAGGTGTCTGTCATAACTTGATAGAAATTGGTAGGAGATATGAGGAGTATTTTTCCTCAGTTATTAAAATCCTATATTCTAGGAATTTCTCTGTATACTTTGACCTTGTGATTGCCTTCTTCTCTGTTGTTTTCTTGACCTTCACCCAAAGATTTCAAAGGAAATATGAAGGAACTCCAGCCACATGGGGTCCCACTAAGCAGGCAGAGACACAAGGATGAAGACTAAAACAGTATTCTCCCACGGCCAGGTAGGCAGACTCCAAGAGGTGGGTTAGCTGAGAATTATTTGAAAAGGCAGAATCCCTCAAGAGTCCTCCCTCTAAGCCTCTCTCCCAAAGTCTCCTTGTAGTCTGGCAAGGCCCCTTGGAATCCTCATACCCCACCATGAAGCACATATCAAGCATAGCACTCCAGCTCTTACCCCTAGTCACTGAATATATACTAAATTTTTCAAAGAAATCTAGATCTAATCCTTGTGACTGAAAATAAGAAAATTATTAAAAAGTATATTGTGCTAAACAAGATAGTTAACTTGAAGTTGACTTCCAAATAACTATCATTTTATTGCATATAATTTTTTTCAGCTCTTAAAAATGTCAGAAATTGGATGGGATAATAAAACAAAGGATTTCCCTGGTGGCTCAGTAGTAAAGAATCTGCCTGCCAATGCAAGAGATGCAAAAGACATGGATTGGATCCCTGGGTTGGAAAGATCCTCAGGAGGAGGGCATGGTAACCCACTTCAGTATTCTTGCCAGGAAAATTCCATGGTCAGAAGTGATTGGCAGACTACAGTCCATGGAGTGGCAAAGAGTTGGGCATGACTGAAGTCACTGAGCATGCACACAATAAAACAAAATAGACAAAATATTGATAATTATTGACAGTAGATGGTATGTATATGGGAATTCACTAAACTATTTTCTCTACTTTGGGATATAGTTGAAGTTTTCTATAATATGAAGTTTTTTGAAAGTGTTATGTAGTCTGCTGGAAGGAGCATTGGGCCAGGAGTAGATCTCATTAGCAGGAGAAGGGCTGGGCTTGTCAGAGGAGGAGCTGGATGAAAGCAGGGTGTGGAAAGTCTTTGGAATCTCCTTATGGTGGGGAATCGGGAACCAGGAAGTAACCTTCCATGGATGGAGGCCCCCAAGGAAAGTCCTGGAAGGCTGAATGGACAGATGTGTGCACCTCTGAAACCAGGCTGCCAAGGGTGGGGAGTACAGAGAGGAGTGGGAGAAGGGGTCAAGCTCTTTCTGATGTTTCTTCTCCTCATATCCCTTTTCTCCCTCCTCCCTGGAACCTTTTCCCAATCTGAGGTCCCATTTTTATGCCCAGCTCCTGGCTTATTCCCACCTTCTTTACACCCACTTCCCCTTCCTCATCTCTGATTCTTGGGATCTCCTTCTGCAGATCTGGTGGCCAGGTCTGGGTGTACATCAGACAGATACAAGACTGTTCAATACTGCTTAGTTATACACAGGATAAATACTTTGAGATTTCACAAAAGAGGGTGGTTGCTTTACAAAAGTTAAATAAGATAACGCTAAGTCTATAACATGAAAAAAACTCTCCAACTTGTTAGCACGCTGATTTATAAAAATCTCTGTTCTAGCAATCAAAAATAATGTGTTTAAAATTGCATGTCACCACACCATTAGTACTTTATTAAATCAATTGGTAAGTCCAACCAGCAATTTTGTTATTTTGTTTTGTCGCTAAGTTGTGTCTGACTCTTTGAAACTACAGGAACTGCAGTACACCAGGCTTCCCTGTCCTTCACTATCTCTCAGAGTTTGCTCAAACTCATGTCCATTGAGTGGGTGATGCCATCCAACCATCTCATCCTTAGACACCCCCTTTCTCCTGCTGCCCTCAGTCTTTCCCAGCATCAGAGTCTTTTCCAATAAGTTCACCACTCTTTCCCAAATTCAGGGTTTTTTTTTCCCAATGAGTTGGCTCTTCACATCAGGTGACCAAAGTATTGGAGTTTCAGCTTCAGCATCAGTCCTTCCAATGAATTCAGGGTTGACTTCCTTTAGGACTGACTGGCTTGATCTCCTTGCTGTCCAAGGGACTCTCAAGAGTTTTCTCAAGCACCACAATTCAAAAGCATCATTTCCTTAATGCTCAGACTTCTTTATGATCCAACTCTTACATCTGTACATGACTACTGGAAAAACCATAGCTTTGTCTATATGGACCTTTGTTGATAAGATGATGTCTCTGCTTTTTAATGCACTGTCTAGGTTTGTCATAGCTTTTCTTCCAAGGAACAGGCATCTTTTAATTTCATGGCTGCAGTCACTGTCCACAGTGATTTTGGGGCCCAAGAAAATAAAATCTGTCATTGTCTCCACTTTTTCTCCTTTTATTTGACATGAAGTAAATAGGAAAAGGAGTACGTCAAGGCTGTATATTGTCACCCTGCTTATTTAACTTATATGCAGAGTACATCATGAGAAATTCTGGGCTGGATGAAGCACAAGCTGGAATCAAGATTGTCAGGAGAAATATTAATAACCTCAGATATGCAGATGACACCACCCTTATGGCAGAAAGGGAAGAAGAACTAAAGAGGCTCTTGATGAAAGTGAAAGANATCTGTACATGACTACTGGAAAAACCATAGCTTTGTCTATATGGACCTTTGTTGATAAGATGATGTCTCTGCTTTTTAATGCACTGTCTAGGTTTGTCATAGCTTTTCTTCCAAGGAACAGGCATCTTTTAATTTCATGGCTGCAGTCACTGTCCACAGTGATTTTGGGGCCCAAGAAAATAAAATGTCATTGTCTCCACTTTTTCTCCTTTTATTTGACATGAAGTAAATAGGAAAAGGAGTACGTCAAGGCTGTATATTGTCACCCTGCTTATTTAACTTATATGCAGAGTACATCATGAGAAATTCTGGGCTGGATGAAGCACAAGCTGGAATCAAGATTGTCAGGAGAAATATTAATAACCTCAGATATGCAGATGACACCACCCTTATGGCAGAAAGGGAAGAAGAACTAAAGAGGCTCTTGATGAAAGTGAAACAGGAGAGTGAAAAAGTTGGCTTAAAACTCAACATTCAGAAAACAAAGATCATGGCATCCGGTCCCATCACTTCATGGGAAATAAATGGGAAAACAGTGTCAGACTTTATTTTTGGGGGCTCCAAAATCACTGCAGATGGTGACTGCAGCCATGAAATTAAAAGATGCCTGCTCCTTGGAAGGAAAAGTATGACCAACCTAGATAACATATTGAAAAGCAGAGACATTATTTTGCCAACAAAGGTCCATCTAGTCAAGGCTATGGTTTTTCCAGTAGTCATGTATGGATATGAGAGTTGGACTATAAATAAAGCTGAGTGCCAAAGAATTGATGCTTTTGAACTGTGATGTTGGAGAAGACTCTTGAGAGTCCCTTGGACTGCAAGGAGATCCAACCAGTCCATCCTAAAGGAGATCAGTCCTGGGTGTTCATTGGAAGGACTGATGCTGAAGCTGAAACTCCAATACTTTGGCCACCTCATGTGAAGAGTTGAGTCATTGGAAAAGACCCTGATGCTGGGAGGGATTGGAGGCAGGAGGAGGAGGGGACGACAGAGGATGAGATGGTTGGATGGCATCATTGACTCAATGGACATGGGTTTGGGTGGACACTAGGAGACGGTGATGGACAGGGAGGCCTGGCATGCTGCGGTTCATGGGGTCACAAGGAGTCGGACATAACTGAGCGACTAAACTGAACTGAACTGATGGGACTAGATACCATGATCTTAGTTTTTTCTAATGCTGAGTTTTAAGCCAGCTTTTTCACTCTCCTCTTTCACCCTCATCAAGAGGCTCTTTAGTTCCTAAGGAGACGGTGATGGACAGGGAGGCCTGGCATGCTGCGGTTCATGGGGTCACAAGGAGTCGGACATAACTGAGCGACTAAACTGAACTGAACTGATGGGACTAGATACCATGATCTTAGTTTTTTCTAATGCTGAGTTTTAAGCCAGCTTTTTCACTCTCCTCTTTCACCCTCATCAAGAGGCTCTTTAGTTCCTCCTCATTTTCTGTCATTATAGTGATATCATATATATCTGAAGTTGTTGATATATCTCCCAGCAACTTGATTCCAGCTTGTGAATCATCCATCCTGGCATTTTGCATGATGTAGCCTACATATAAGTTAAATAGGCAGGGTGACAAATACTTTGTGAAATCAGTAAGCCAACCAGCAATTTTATTATACAATGTAATTAAATAGAACCAAAGAAAAAATATCAGGTGCATCACATATAGTAAGAAAAATATTATTACATGAAAAATTTGATTCACTTAAATGTTTACAAATGTATAAGTGTTTAGACAAAGATGCAAAGTATCCTACAAAGGCCAGGATGTATTTTAAGTGCTTAGCAACTATGAGTTGTTAGTATTTTTATTCCTTTTTGTTACTTTCATCACCCCTGACAGGGTCTACTTCAGATGTATAGTTTTCATCATGAGAGAGAAGTATGATCCTGGATGGTTTAGTACAAAATCTCTCCCATTTAAGAACTAAATATCTCAATCTGTGTTTTCTGCTATTGGGTTATCAATGCCATTATTTTAAAAATTTCAGTGTATTACATCAAAAAGAAGTGATGCTGTAAATGGGGCATAGATAGTTAAGTCTTCCCAGGTCCACCTCTGTCCCCCAAATCCTGAGTAACTTGGATTCTCTGAGGAACATTCAGTATATTTACTGTTTCAGAGCATAGACATTTCAGCATCTTCCCCTAGAGCCAAATTTTCTCACAATCTTTTCATCAAGCATTCCAGCAATAATCTTTTTTATTTCTCTCCTTCTCACATTCTAAGACTTCTTAAAAGAAAGATTCCTACAGTCACAACATCTAGTTCCTCACCTCCTGTGTTAGTTAGGGCACCGGCTAAGTAAGCTTCTGTGACAAAGATATCCAAAAATACAGAGGCTTATGTAATTTAGAACTCCTTTCTGGTCATGTAACATTCTGGCAGTAGGTGGTCCAGCCTGTAAGACAGCTCTAGTCCATTCAGAAACAGAGGTTCATTTTATCCTGTGGCTCCACCATGCTCTGGAGTTTTGTCTTTATCTGAGTTATGAGAACAAAGATGATGTCAGGGATTTGACCTGCCATCAACAGAGACTGGTGTTGCCATTAGCTGAAATGGAAGGTGATTTAGGAGACAAACATGAGGACCTCACTTAGGCTTGTTAAGTTGTTCATCCGAGTGAAAACATAAGTAGATAGTTGGATAAACTAGTGAGAATTGAAAAAAGAGGTCTAGGCTGTAGACATGACTTGAAGAGTCACCCATCATGGACCTTGATGAAATCAACAAGGGAATGAGTATGTATAAAGAAGAAAAAAGGATTAAACACTAAACCCAGGGTCACAAAAATGTGGAGATTAGAAGCATGAAGAATGAAAAGGAGAAAATGGTCAGAGAGGGAAACCAGGAGAGGACGGTGTCCTCAAAGCTAAGAGAGGAACACGTGTCAAGGAGGAGGGGACACTCTCCTGTCAAATGCTGCTTATGAGTCAAGTAACGTGGGGACAGTGACATGACAATTTGATTTAGCTTCAAGTGGCAGGAAACACATCTGCAGAGCAGAGGAAATGGAAGAAAGCCTACTGTTTTATTGAGTCATTTATTTTTTTTATTCATTAATCCAATAAAAATTGAACACATAAAATACTCCTACATTCATGACAGGTACCTTTAGCTGGATATTCAAAAAGGACTGTTCATAAATTGTGCCACACGTCTTAGATTCAAATCTCTAAGTACTGCTTTTTTTCTCCATAGTTCCCCTCTCCTCCTCCTCCATAATCAGCTGCCTGGGTGACCAGACTGTGGCAAAAATGGTCACTCTGCCAGAGGAAGACCCTAAAGAGAAACCATAAAATACAACAGTCAGAGAAGACATAAACCACTTCAGGAATCTGGCTGAGTGTTGAAAGGGAAAGTATGCAAAACTCTGGGAGCACCTGGGCTGCAGCCGAAGTCCCCTCCAGGGTCATGGGTCAGAGATTTCCAAGAGGATGTCATCGCAATGAATGCGTGCAAGCGCTCACTCCTGGAATGCTTTAATGAAGTGGAACAATGGCTTAAATGAGCCAAATCAGCTTTGAAATCATGACATGTGCTTATGTTTGTGTTAAAATGAACTCACATATTTGAAAACATATCCCCATGAGGGTGGGCCTGTAGCCCGGAGGGTGTCAGGGAGATGATAACAATGCAGGACATTAAAATCCACCAGAGAAAATCCACAGCACATAAGATAAAGAAGGGGGTATAATCATCCAGCTGGTATTAGGAAGGCTGCTCTAGAGGAAACAGGTACACTGATTGAGGGGACAGAAGCCTCTGGCTCAGAAAAAAAAAAAGAGAAGACATAAACCACTACAGGAATCTGGCTGAGTGTTGAAAGGGAAAGTATGCAAAACTCTGGGAGCACCTGGGCTGCAGCCGAAGTCCCCTCCAGGGTCATGGGTCAGAGATTTCCAAGAGGATGTCATCGCAATGAATGCGTGCAAGCGCTCACTCCTGGAATGCTTTAATGAAGTGGAACAATGGCTTAAATGAGCCAAATCAGCTTTGAAATCATGACATGTGCTTATGTTTGTGTTAAAATGAACTCACATATTTGAAAACATATCCCCATGAGGGTGGGCCTGTAGCCCGGAGGGTGTCAGGGAGATGATAACAATGCAGGACATTAAAATCCACCAGAGAAAATCTACAGCACGTAAGATAAAGAAGGGGGTATAATCATCCAGCTGGTATTAGGAAGGCTGCTCTAGAGGAAACAGGTACACTGATTGAGGGGACAGAAGCCTCTGGCTCAGAAAAAAAAAACAAACACTATTTCTGGAGCTTCCTCAGTAAAATGAGGATATTGGACAAGATGATCTTTGTTGGGTATTGGACAAGATGATCTTTGAGATCTCTTCCACCTCTTACATTTTGAAACCAAAGTCTCCCAAATGTGTGAAAAGATTCACTTTGTTGATAATTAGGAAGTGATATTCCAGTCTCACAGTGAATTTTGACCCGGATACATGCATTACTAGACGTGTTAGTGATTTTATCCCTGCCACACATGTATACAACTTTACAGACTCAGAGGCCTGACAGTGTGATGGGGATGGGAGCATTTGCTGCCTCTAGCCTACCTGCTCAGAATTTGTCTCCTATGTAAAGGGCCAGAGCAACACAGTGGACTGGCTGTTGCTGAGAAGTGAAACATTGTTACTCAACACACACACAAAGATGACAGCAGATGTTCAGAATCAGCCCTGTGGCAGGGATCTGACAGGATGACACTCCTACCGTGTGCAGGCAAACAGCTTCCTTTTTCCCTCTGTGATTTCGTGCACAACATTCCAAACTCATTCTTGGCATGCTGTGTGGATGAATGTGTTATTCTGTGCTGGGCTCCATGTCCACTGCCTGATTTATACACAGCACAGTGGAATTGTTCTTTGTTAATCAAGTTTATTACACAAAGCTATTCTACCACATCTTTCTATTGTGGAAACTAAATGCGCCTAGGGAAGATACAGTCTTGAATATTAAATGAGGCGATATATATCTTTCCTAAATGACAGTCACAGCCTGTTAGTTTATCTCATGTCCAAATGGGGTGGAGAAGTGATCATATGATGACATGGATCTCAGGCCCTTTGCAGGGGATTATCCCCCAAATAATCAAAAATAGACATTCCTCCCCCAAATTCACACATTGACAAGTGGTAAAATTTGAATTTCAGACCTGCTTTATTAACTTCAACTCTTTCACACATCCCAAACCACAATCATAAAACACAACAGCTTAATTCTTAGGCAGCTAACATTGACACCATTTGAACTTTGTATGTAAAGGCTCAAGGTGAGCTCAAACTTTGTGTTCCCCCGTTAAACGAGCTGATAAATTGCCTTCTTTGCTCCAGCTACTTGACATTGGTTTCTGTCACTTGTCAATAAATTTTCATAATGATTTACGAGCTTTCCTATTCTGGAAACAAGTCTGTGTGTTTATTTAGGACTGATGACAACACATGCCGTTGGTAACCCACATGTACAATGCTGTGCTGAAAGTTTTGCATGTGTATTCATTTACCCTCAAAACAGATAGATATTTTTAATTTTCTAGATAAAGAAACTAAGGCAAAAAGGGGTTAGGTATATTTCCTAGGACCGTGTGTCTAGTAAGATTCAGAGTCAAGATTTAAACCCTGGTAGTCAGATGCCGTAGTCCCCACTCAAAACTGTGTTGCCATACAACCCCTGTGTGTGTGTTTTACTTGTGGTGTTAACCTGTGTGTGTGTGTACACATGTGTCTTAACTATAGTATGAAGAGGTAGGCTAATGGGGAAGAAGTAAAGCTTCTAGCTTGCTAGTCGTTTTCCGCAGAGCAGACTCTGACATCAGGATGCCTGGCCACACAGGACACTTAGAACACCTCCTGGGGAGAAGTCAGCAAGTTGAGATGAAGCCACTGGACAGTGGATCACAGTAAGGGCATGTGGGGGCTTTAGGAAAATGGTGGCTCATAGCATGTGGAAGGAACAGGAAGTTGAACACGAAGTTTGAGTGAAGTGAAAGGATTTCTGGAAGCAGAATCCAGCCCAAGGAAGGCAATAAGGATTAAACTGACAGAAGGGTCAGTCAAGTCCCTTTGTCTACACACCACCCTCCATATGCACCTAAAACTTAAGCAATATTTAATTTTACACCTTTTCAGTACTTATCAACCATTTTAATCTTTGAAAGTGTGAAAAAAACATCTTACTATCTGATGTTAAATTGCTTTTCCCCCCACTCTGAGATTATTCTCATGGTTGGAAATTGGGCCACTAGCCATTTAAAATTTTTTCTTTCATGACTTGTTCATCAAGAAATATATTAAGCTATACTATTTGGTTGGTGCTGGGGCTTCCGCTGTGGCTCTGCCAGTAAAGAACCTGCCTGCAATGCAGCAGGGTGGTAGGAGCCACAGGTTTGATTCCTGGATCAAGAACATCCCTGGAGAAGGAAATGGCGATGGCAACCCACTCCAGTATTCTTGCCTGGAAAATCCCATGGACAGAGGAGCCTGGCAGAATACTGTCCATGGGTCGCAAAAGAGTCAGACACGACTTAGAGACTAAACAACATTAGGTTAGTGCAAAAGTAATTGCAGTTTTGCATTGCTGGAGTTTGTCACTTGATATTGGAATGCATTCTTAAATAAATGTGATTATGTTATATATCATAAAAATGTACATTTCTTGCTTTATGTTTTTTGCTAATGAATTATTACTTGCTGTTTATTTTACATGTATTTTAGATTATGGAAATGATGTTAGACAAAAAGCAAATTCGAGCGATTTTCTTATTTGAGTTCAAAAATGGGTTGTAAAGCAGCAGAGGCAACTTGCAATATCAACAATGCATTTGACCCAGGAACTGCTAATGAACTTACAATGCCATGGTGGTTCAAGAAGTTTTGCAAAAGAGACGAGAGCCTTGAAAATGAGAAGCTCAGTGGCTGGCCATCAGAAGTTGACAATGACAACTGTGAACATCATCGAAGCTGATCCTCTTACAACTACATAAAAAGTTGCCCAAGAACTCAATGTTGATCATTCTGCAGTCATTTGGAATTTGAAGCAAATTAAAAAAGAAAAAGCTCAATAAGTCAGTACCTCACGCTGCTGCTGCTGCTAAGTCGCTTCAGTCGTGTCCAACTCTGTGCAGCCCCACAGACGGCAGCCCACCAGGCTCCTTCGTCCCTGGGATTCTCCAGGCAAGAATACTTCTCCAATGCATGAAAGTGAAAAGTGAAAGTAAAGTCACTCAGTCCTGTCAGACTGTTTGAGACCCCATGGACTGTAGCCTACTAGTGTCTCATGAGCTAACTGTAAATAAAAAAAATTGTCATTTTGAAGTGTCATCTTCTTTTATTCTACTCAACAACAACAAACTATTTCTGTACTGGATTGTGATGTGAAACACACAATGCATGGGGAAACATTCAGGCATCAGTGTTTCCCCATCTGGAAAATGGATTTTATATGACAATCAGTGATGACCCGGAGAAGGCAATGGCATCCCACTCCAGTACTCTTGCCTGGAAACTCCCGTGGATGGAGGAGCCTGGTAGGCTGCAGTCCATGGGGTCGCTGAGTCAGATATGACTAAGCGACTTCACTTTCACTTTTCACTTTCATGCATTGGAGAAGGAAATGGCAACCCACTCCAGTGGCGGAGCCCAATGGGCTGCCGTCTGTGGGGTCGCACAGAGTTGGACACGACTGAAGCAACTTAGCAGTAGCAGCAGCAGCGACAGCAGCAGTGATGACCAGCTCAGTGACTGGACTGAGAAGAAGCTCCAAAACACTTCCCAAAGCCAAATTTGCACCCCCCAAAAAAGAGTCACGGTCACTGATTGGTGATCTGATGCCAATCTGATCAATTATAGCTTTCTGAATCCTGGTGAAACCATTACATCTTAGAAATATGCTCAGCAAATCAATGAGATGCACTGAAAACTGCAAAACCTATAGCCAGCATTCGTCATCAGAAAGGGTCCAATTCTTCTTCACAACAATGCCGGACCACGTGTAGCACAACCAATGCTTTGAAACTTGAATAAATTGGGCTGAGAAGTTTTCCCTCATCTGCTATATTCACCTGACTTTTCATCAACTGACTACCACTTCCTCAAGCATCTTAAAGACGTTTTGAAGGGAAAATACTTCCACAGCCAGCAGGATACAGAAAATGCTTTCCAAGAGTTTGTTGAATCTACATTCAAGAAAGCAAGGATTTTTATGCTATAGGAATAAACAAACTTATTTCTCATTGGCAGAAATGTGTTGATTGTAATGGTTCCTATTTTGATTAATAAAGGTGTGTTTAGTTATAATGATTAATAAAGATGTGTTTAGTTATAATGATTAATAAAGGTGTGTTTAGTTATAATGATTAATAAAGATGTGTTTAGTTATAATGAGCCTAGTTATAATGATTTAAAATTCAGGGTATGAAACCACTATTACTTTTGCACCAATCTAATATTTGATGGCAAATTACAGAAACCTAACAAACTTGAAGAATTATTAGATTTTATAACTGGGAAACAGAGGTGTAGCTACTTTTATGCAACTCTAGATCCAAGACCTCAAACCACATAATCATGAAATCACCTCTCTCTCCCCATCTCTCTTCTACTGTCCCTCTCCGAAAATTTGTCTTCTTAGAAGGAGGGGTTCCTTTTATAGCATATGCAACAGCCTCTACACCTGCAAAAGACTGACTTATTGGGAACATACCAACCCCTGAACTATCAGCACACCTGAGGGGTGAGGTAGTTCTTGAGGTGGGGAAGGTGAAAACATGCTCTTGACAGTTTTAGAAGATAGTAAAGGGCATTTTCCCAAAGCAAAACTGTGCAAAGTAGAAGGAAAGACTATAGGCTGGCAAAACAAATGATCATTAAAATACTATTTTCTATTTAAAAATGAGGTATTTAAGTTTTGATTTGAAAGAGCTCTTTATATATTAAGAATGTTAACATTTGATTTTTACTATATAAACTGTATGTTTTTTCAGTTTGTCACTTGTCTTTTCACTTTGTTTATGGTGTTCTTTTTCTTTTTATAGTAATGAAAGATTTTTACATAAGCCCCCACGGTTCAGTGAGTTTCCTCAGAGCTGCCACTTGATACTCACCCACATCTCAGGACCACTCACCACCTTACCCTACAGCCTTGAACAGTTAGTGTGCTAAAGTTCTAGCTCCCTATCTTCTTCAAAGAGATTTTCAGTGTTTCCCCATCTGTAAAATGGGAAACAATACTACCAGCAGGATATATAGTTATGCAGCAGAATGTCTTTATTTTTTGGAATCGCATACCAAAGTGTCCAGACGTCAGTGGTTTATTTTGAAGTGATTCACTTACAAAAAAAAAAAAAAGAGAGAGAGAGAGGGGTAGGTGGGACAAATAGTAGAAACTGTTAATAGTGTTGTATCTAGGTGGTGGCTAAACGGATGTTCACTGTATAATATTTCTACTTTTCTTTATTTGAATTGTTTCTAATTAANAAAAAAAAAAAAAAGAGAGAGAGAGAGGGGTAGGTGGGACAAATAGTAGAAACTGTTAATAGTGTTGTATCTAGGTGGTGGCTAAACGGATGTTCACTGTATAATATTTCTACTTTTCTTTATTTGAATTGTTTCTAATTAAGAAGTTACAAAGGAGAATGAGAATAGGGAGTTATGGAACATGTGTGTTCTTTATTATAAACGTCTTCTGCTCCACTGATGGTGTATCCCAGTGGCAAAGTGTGGGTTCTAACTGCAATTCTATGGAGTGTGCACTGCAGTTTATACTCTAATACAGCCTTTGTTGTGAAGGTAGATTTGGGTGGGGGAATGTTGGTGCCACAGAGGGGCTGTGAACCTCTAAGAAGCCTTACTCCCAGCTAATCTTTGCAAATCTGTGCAAGGCAGTGGCCTTGCTGACTGATGACTTTGTCTAGACTTTGAATTGTACAGCTTCTTGTGGGAGCTAGACTCACATTTTTTTTTTTTAAACAAGTCCTATATTTTATCCCTAATATCAGGTCCTATAGTTTGACCCAAAGAACCTACAGTCTTTTCAAATACAGTCCTTTCAAAGTATACACTATTTGGTGATGCCTAATAGCCTACCAGGCCCCTCTGTTCATGGAATTCCCCAGGCAAGATACTGGAGTGGGTAGCCATTCCCTTCTCCAGGGGGTCTTCCCAACCCAGGGATTGAGCCCAGGTCTCCTGTATTACAGGCAGATTCTTTACAGCCTGAGCCACCAGGGAAGCCTCAGTTTATTAGGCAGAATTCCCAGGTGGCACAGTTGTAAAGAACCTGCCTGCCAATGGAGAAGCTGCAAGAGATGAAAGTTTGATAACTGGGTTAGGAAGATCTCCTGGAGTAGGAAATGGCAATCCACTCCAATATTCTTGCCTGGAAAATTCCATAGACAGAGGAGCCTGGAAAGCTACAGTCCATGAGATTTCAGAGTGAGACACAACTGAGCATGCAGCACATATTTTGTTCAGAATATTTACGTCAAACAAAAGCTGGCTTTTTATTTAAAAGAAAAAACTTGCCCCAAAGCATACTAGCATTGATTCAGAAAATACATGAACTCCTTGATGGCTTAGCTCTGTTCAAAAAGAATATGAAAAGATGGAGTCATTTTTGAAGACTTCTAGCCTAGAGAGAGTCATCAGAAATCTGGAGCCTGGAGGAAACTGAAAGTTTAAGAATGAAGTAATTTCCTGAAAATAAGATTTGAATCAAGAAAGCCCTACATGCACAGAACAAGAGAAGTTGGTGGCTGAACTTATAACAGTGATCCATTCAATAGAAAATGAATTGAGTAATCACACCACAAGCAGTTTTCCAAAAGAATATGAGGCCAAGAGCCAATCCCCATGTAATCCCGCACCAACAGCTGGAGCTTCCTGTTGAAATCAGAGCTTTCCTCTCTCCACCACTAGCATCTCATGTTTGCTATTAGACTATGTCCATCTAGCCAAATTCATTATTGCCAAAGGGATACATATTGATCCAAGGGGACAATTTCTGCAAGAAGGATCTTTTCACCTTCTTCCCTTTCTCTGTTTCCTCCTCCATTTTCACCTCACACCTCTACCATCCTCATATCCTGAAAATAAAAGAGAATTCATTCTGGATTAACTCAACTTTCAAACAAACCAAATATTTCAGAACTGTGCTGATAACTTCCAGACTATACTGAAAAACTTGGGGCCCCCACTTTTGTCTTTTTTAAAAGAAATAGTTTGGGATTATTTATCTTTTGCCATTAGTTTAAAAAACTGCTATTACTTAAGAGACAAAATTTTTGCTTAAATTTTGATGGGACTCTGGTTCTTAATGTTTTGAAGATAATATTACCAACTTGTGGGGTTTCCCTGATAGCTCAGGTGGTAAAGAATCTTCCTGCAATGCAGGAGACCCCGGTTTGATTCCTGGGTCAGGAAGATCCCTTGGAGGAGGGCATGGAAACCCACACCAGTGTTCTTGCTTGGAGAATCCCCATGGACAAAGGCGCCTAGCAGAGTACAGTCCATGCAGTCACAAAGAGTCAGACACGACTGAGCGACCAAGCACAGCACATCAGTTTATGAGTAATGTTTCTATTTATTTTATCTTTTGCATGCATGTGCATGCATGTGTCTGACTCTTTGTGATCTTATGGACTGTAACCTACCAGGTTTCTCTGTCCATGCAATTTTCCAGGCAAGAATACTGGAGTGGGTTGCCATTTCCTCCTCCAGGGAATCTTCCCACCCCAGGGATCGAATCTGCATCTCCTGCCTTGCTGGTAGATTCTTTACCTCTGAGCCACCTAGTTAGTAATTAAACTAGTACTTTAATTTTTAATTACCATCATTATAACCCCAACAGCAACAGGAGCAATATATGTATAGCTCAGATACAAGAGTTGTTTTAAACTGCAAATACAGTTCTTGTTTGCTCAGAGGTGTGTTGACTATAGTTGTAAATCAAATACAAAGGTTTATTTTTACCTAAATAAACAGTGGTTAGTGATCAATTTGAAGAGATAACTGCTCTCCCATGTTCACTGCATCATTATTCACAATAGCCAAGATAAGGAAACAACCTAAATGTCCATCAGTCAATGAAAGGATAAATCAAGCATGGAATATACAGAATGAATAAACAAAATGTGGTATAATTATTATAAAATATAATGTAAATAATATATATGTAGAATATGCATAACATTATCTTATTCAGCCTTAAAAAAGAAGGAAATCCTGATGTATGTGATGAAAAGGATGAACCTGGAGAGCATTATGCTAAGTGAAAGAAGCTGGTCATAGAAGAATAAATACTGCAGGATTCCACTTCTACGAGGCAATAAAAATAATCAAATTCATAGAAACAGAGTGAAAAATCAGTCGCTAGGGGCTGGAGAGAGGGGGAAATAGAAAACTTCTGCTCCGTGGGTATAAAATTTCAGTTATGAAAGATGAGTAAATTCTAGAGCTCTGCTGTATAACATTGCACCTATAGGTAACAACACTGTTCTGTGCAATTAAAAATTTATTAAGGGGGTAGATCTCATCGTAAGTGTACTTACCACAATTAAATAAATAGTCATTGGTTTAAAAGAATTCTACGTGATGAAATCTATTAAACATTAATGTATGTTTATGTCTCTTCTTCCATGCTTAGAAACTTCTTTTCCATCTCTACATCATAAAATCTCTCTTGTAAATTGTGTTCTAGAGCATTTATAATTTTATATTTTAATCCATGATGTTGCCATTTTTGTTAGTTAAGGTGACACTGACCACAGTAACAGTAACCCTCCAAATCTCAGTGGTTCAACACCCTAAGATTTTTTTTTTTTTTTCCCACAGAATAGTCCAAAGCAGGGGTTAGCAATGCAGCCTTCTGTATGGACATGCAAGGACTCAGAGTTTTTGCATCTGAGTCTGTGCTCCCAGTTAGGTCAGCACAGTACTGGCCAATGACCTACAGAATATGGCAGAATGTTATATTTATGACTATATGGGCCAGTCCTGGAAGTAGCATGCATCATTTATGTCTACATTCCACTGATCAGGATTCAGTCCATGGACACAGAAAACTGCAAAAGAATCTGTGTAACAGGAGGGACTCATCTTTTGGTGTCATATCTTTTTGTCTTTTTATACAGTTCATGAGGTTCTCATAGCAAGTATACTGGGGTGGTTTGCTATTCCCTCCTCCAGGGGATCACTTTTTGTGAGAACTCTCCACTATGACCTGTCCATCTTGGGTGGCCCTATATGGCATGGCTCATAGCTTCATTGAGCTACACAAGCCCCTTTGCCATGACAAGGCAGTAATCCATGAAGGGGGTATGAGCTAGACCATAAAGAATGCAGGGCATCAAAGAATTAATGCCTTCAAATTGTATTGCTGGAGAAGAGAACTGAGAGTCTCTTAGACAGCAAGGAGATCAAACCAGTCAATCTTAAGGGAAATCAACCCTGAAAACTCATTGGAAGGACTGATGCTGAAGCTGAAGTGCCAGCAATTTGGTCACCTGATGCAAACAGTCAACTCATTGGAAAAGTCCCTAATGCTGGGAAAGATTGAGGGCAGAAAGGGAAGAGGGCATCATAGGATGAGATGGCTAGATGGCATCACTAATGCAATGGACATGAACTTGGGCAAACTCCAGGAGTTGGTGAAGGGCAAGGATGCCTGTCATGCTGCAGGCCATGGAGTCTTAAAGAGTCAGACACTACTGGGTGACTGAACTACAGGAAGGAAAGAAAAGAGGCTTTGAGGAACACAGAGAAGTCTCTGCTTCAATTTTGCACCATTTTGTTGTAAGATTAGAAACAGAGACCCTTATCACTTGAAAATTTGTGGTCATGTTGAATCATGACCACTGTCCACTTCCATTGTCCACTTCTTCCATTATCTCCATCTTCAATTTGCTTTAGCTGTACAGTCTTATCTTTCACACTAGATCTGTTTTTTAAATTTTTGTATATCTTTACATTCTTTTTCTTGTAGTGTGAAGTACAAATCCAACTTTACTTTTCTCTATTTGGTGAACTGTTTTTCCAGCACCATCTATCTACATAAAATAAGTTATAATTTTAAAAGCTTATTTAAAAACTGAGATGCCAACGCATATCAAGTTCCCACATGTACAAGGCCTCTCTGTACTCCTCCAATGGCCTATTTGTCTGGGTTTCTGTTCAGAAACACGCTGTTTTTATTGCAATAACTCTTGTTACTATAATAACATGTCCTACAGGTCTAGGTCTGGGGAGAGCTACTAGCAGCCTAGGTTACGCCATCATTGTTTCTGGATTGAAAAATCTCTAAACTTGGTCTTAAATTATGACCAAATTATGATGAAGGCAGGTGAGATCTAACCATAAGGTTTGTAAGCCATAAGGTTTGTGAGTATATGTCCTTTAAGGCAAAAGGCAGGTATCCTTGTTAAGTCAAGACCATGACGGCCAGGATAAGGATGTGCTTATGCCAATAGTATGGAATAACGTCTCTCTTGTCAATTAATAGAATCCAGAATTCTCAGTAAATTTTTCTTTGCCATCTATCTCCAGCCAATTATTCTACTCTCACTGACAGAGATAGCATTGTGCTTATTTCATCCAGTTCCTTATTTTATCCTTGTGAAAGCCAAAACATTATATTTTAAAAAATTTTTTAATTTATTTTTAATTGGACGATGATTGCTTTACATGTGCTGGTTTCTTCTGTCCAACGTGAATCAACTATAAGTTTACATATATCCTCTTCCTTTTGAGCCTCCTTCCCAACACCCCTATTCCCCATCTCGGTCATCAGAGAGCACTGAGCTGAGCTCCCTGTGTTATGCAGCTTCTTCCTGCTAGCTATTTATTTTACACATGGTAGTGTAAATATGTCAATGATACTCTCTCAATTTGTCCCACACTCTCCTGCTCCCACTGTATCTATGTCTGTTCTCTATGTCTGAGTCTCCATTTCTGTCCTGCAAATAGGTTCATCAGTACAATTTTTCTAGATTTCATGTATATGTGTTAATGTATGATATTTATTTTTGTCTTTCTGACTGACTTTGTGTAACAGGCTCTAGGTTTATCCACCTTACTGTAAGTGTCTCACATTCATTCATATCTATGGCTGTAATATTCCATTGTATATATGTACCACAACTTCTTTATCCATTCTTCTGTCTGTGGATATCTAGGTTGCTTCCATGTTCAGGCTATTGTAAACAGTTCTGCAAAGATGCATAGGTATATATGTCTTTTTCAGTTATGATAGTCTGAGAATATATGCCCAATAGTGGGATTTCTGGGTCATATGGTAGTTTATTTTCTAGTTTTTAAAGGAATCTCCGTATTGTTTAAAGAACCTATCTCAACATAGTAAAGGCCATATACAACAAACCCACACAAACTTTATTCTCAGTGGTGAAAAACTGAAAGCATTTCCTCTAAGATCAGGAACAAGACAAGGGCGCCCATGCCTGCCACTATTATTCAATATAGTCCTGGAAGTCCTAGAGACAGCAGAGAAGAAACAAAAATAAAAGATTCAAAAAGAAGTAAAATTCTCAGTTTGAAGATGACATGATACTATATGTAGAAAACCCTAAAGATGCCGCCAGAAAATTACTATAGCTAATCAATGAATTTAGTAAAGTCATGAAATACAAAATTAATATAGAGAAATCTCTTGCATTCCTACACACTAACAATGAAAAATCAGAAAGAGAAATTAAGGAAACAATCCCATTCACCATTACAACAAAAAGAACACAATACCTAAGAATAAATCTACCCAAGGACACAAAAGGGCTTCCCTGGTGGCTTAGCTGGTAAAGAACCTGCCTGCAGTGGGGAAGACCTGGGTTAGATCCCTGGGTTTGGAAGATTTCCTGGAGAAGGGAACAGCTACCCACTCCAGTATTCTGGCCTGGAGAATTTCAGGGACTGTATAGTCCATGCAGTTGCAAAGAGTCGGACACAACTGAGCAACTCTCACTAAGGATACAAAAGACCTATATACAGAAAACTATAAAACACTGATGAAAGAAATAAAGATGACATAAACAGATGGGGAAATATACCACGTTCCTAGACTGGAAGAACCAATATTGTGAGAATGACTGTACTACCCAAAGCAATCTACTGATTCAGTGCAATCCCTACCAAATTATCAATGGCGTTTTCCACAGGATTAGAAGAAAAAAAAAGTCACAATTCATATGGAAGCACAAAATACCCCGAATAGCCAAAGCAATCTTGAGAAAGAAAAACAGAGCTGGAAGAATCAACCTTCAGACTATGCTATAAAGTATAGTAGTCATCAAAATAGCATGGTATTGGCACAAAGACAAAAATATAGATACACACAGCAGGATAGAAAGCCCAGAGATAAACCTACACACCTATGGGCACCTTGACTTTGACAAAGGAGGCAAGAATATACAATGAAAAAAAGACAGCCTCTTCAATAAGTGGTGCTGGGAAATCTGAACAGCTAAATATAAAAGAATTAAAGCAGAACACTTCCTAACACCATACACAAAAATAAGCTCAAAATATATTAAAGACATAAACATAAAACCAGACACTATAAAACTCTTGGAGGAAAACATAAGTAGAACACTCTTTGACATAAATCACGGTAAGTTTCTCTCTGAACCACCTCCTTAATGGTAATATTATAAACACAAAAATAAACAAAAGGGTCCAAATTAAACTTAAAAGCCAAAACACTTTAAGTCATTTACTCCCAGATTACTCATCAAGTTTTGGGAAATGCCAGAACAAAAGCTCAAATCTCCCTTACTCTACAAGTCAACTGTGCTTCCCAACACTGTCAACATGGATTCTGCAGGGAAGCTGTCTCTATAATCTCATTATTCTTCCTAAACACTTGAGAAATATTGCATCAGCTGATCATAGATGCTGAGATCAGGGAGCAGGGCCTATTTTTCTTCTCCTTCCTCCCTCTGAGTGATTCTGAATAATAGGAAAGAGATGAATGAACATATGCAATATTCCTAATCTCTGCTTCCTTCACTAGGCATGGAAGTGAGATTGAAGACCAGCTGAATGTGAAAGTCTAACTGTGAAATCTCCAAGTCTTTACTCCAAAATTACAATGGGAGGTCTCATGATTACATCAGTGAATAGCAGGTGCTTAACCCCTTTGTTCCTCTATCTTATCACCATTCCTCTGTATATGGCTTGGAAAAGTGGGTACTGAGATGGAATATATTATACTCAGGATCGACATGAATGATATGTCAGTTGAGAACATGGTGTCCTCTTTGGAATAGCATTAATGTGTAACCATGAGTAGTCTGGAACTCCTAGGGTTGAGTAAGACTGGGATGGAAGGTTTATGTGATGCCTACATCCTCTTACCCCCTAGAAATTTTTGAAAATTCCCTGTCTAATCATTTGAAAAAGGAGGTACACATTGAGATCTAAGAAATATATTGTCCACTTAAATTCTCTCTGATAATCCCAAGTAGAGTTAGATAAGAATTAAATCTTGCCCCACATATTAGATGGGTAAAATTTTTAGGCATGAAAAATGGAAGCAGAGAGGCAATGACATGTCCATAGCTATATGAAAATGGAATTTTTGAGAACTTTTTCACTCTGGTATAATTTTTCTTAAAGCCAGAAGCTTCAAGTCTTTATGCCTTGTTTCCAAAATGTAAGGTCTGTTTGAGGGGAAATGTACTCAGAATGGAGAGTTCCCATACTGCTCCTAATGCCAGCATATATTGCATATATTTCTCGAGACATTATTTAACCTTCTCAGGTGAGAAGGAAAGTGATTTGGTAGCAGTTACAGTTGCTGACATTCAAATGCTCTTCTTTTCAGATTTACATTAAGCATCTTTCAAATAAGGGGCCTTAAAACTCCTTTCAGCCATGAATCTGCTAGATTATGGTCTCTGAAAGCTTTGGCCTGTTTAAGGAGGATGCTGAGGGAAAATGACACAGAGGAACATGTGGGTCAGCAATCTTGGGCTTTACAGAGGGGTGTGTCACCAGCATCTGACACTATTTTTAGGAATTTCAGCCTTCTAACTATTCCTCCACATATGATGGCCATCTCTGCATCTGTACATATTCCTCTGATGTGACTTAAAAGTCTAAAATAAAACCCATCTCCTTTTGTACTCACTGCTCTTCTGATTTTACTACTGCTATTGCAAAAAAAAAAAAGCAATGTTATGCAAATTCATTTTTAATAATTCCCTTAAAAGGGAGGTCAAGGGAGTTTTCCTAGGCAGCTCTTTGAAAGTTGCTTTGGATAATGCTTTATCTTTCTCAGACAACAGCAGGAATGTGGAGGCTACTCTGTCAGGTTTTATGAAGTGAATGATTGCCCCCATTCCAGAAAATCTGTAACAGGAATATCTATCAAAAGTACGGTGGGTGCCATTCATAAGAAAGATCACTTAAGTCAAGGGTCAGACACCCCACCTTTTTTTTTCCTTTTATACCAACAAGCAACTTTCTCTAATTCTGAGAATTGTCAAGGAATATAATAGTGAGATCATAAACTTTTAAGTCAGAAAATTGGAGTTTGAATCTTGAAATTGCCATCCTTTATCTGCGGGTGCTTAGATGAGCTAATTTTTTTGAACTTCCCTTTTTCATCACAAAATGGAGTTGCTGGGAGAACAAAGTAACTGGGTGTTCAATGAGTAGATGATAGGGCTTTATAAATTGTATTTTTTCCCTACTTTCCAGACCAAATTTAAGAAGTGCCAAATAACAATGTCAGAGGTGGAAGTCAATGTAAGTGGTGGAACAAACAAAACTCAGTTAATATAATTTACATTGTAATTCATTTAATTATTCATCCAGTCAATACACATTGATTGTGTGCTGTATTGGTATTGTCCTGAGAGATAGGAATTTGATGTGAGGGGGAGTGAGATTTGGACACTGACACCCGATCTCCAACCGCAGCCCTGGAGCAAGTGAGTAGCATGGACAGGTACTCCTCAGCAGTCCCAGACATCAAGTTCAGACATGTAAGTGCTGAACAGATTCAAAGCTAAAATCACGTTCATGCCCCAAGGCCATTTGTGCTGGTCAGCATCCTCAGAGCCCCTCTGTCCAGGTTCCTCTGTCTCTTAGTGATGACACAGGACCACTTTTTGCTGACTGACACACATAGGGTTCATAAGATGAAAGTGGCTTAATACTGCCCTGGTTTATTGAATGGACCGTGGAAACTGCTGAGACTTTCTTCTCTTTTTCCCTTCTCTTTTCAAAAGCTTTACAGGGCAAACAAGATGACTTCAAACTAAAGATGGAAGCCTTCTGGTTCTACACGAAATATGTTTGTCTTCTTTGGCAGACTGCGAGTCAGTGGAGCAGGCATACGTATGGAGTGTGCTTTGCCTGTGATATGGCAAATGTTTACTTTGAATGTACTCACAGGAAAAAAAAGCAAACTTTCCCTTCGACTGAAATCTGTAATTCAGAGCATTCTTTAAACTGTCTGTTTTTAGAGTCATAATTTTTGTTTTGAACCATTTAAAATGTACATGAAGTAAATAGCATCATGAATTGTTTATAAAGGAAAGGCTTTCATCATAATGATAGCAGCAATTTTTGAATGTTTATTTAGCTATTCATTGTTTCACTATTTATCTCGATCCTCAATACAAGTGTATGAGGTAGGCATATAAGTTAAAATAGAATTTGGGAGGCAATACTTTGTTCAAGGTCACATAGCTAGTAAATGGCAAACCTAGGTCTGATTTTGGAAACTTACAACCTATACAGTGCTTTCTGCCATGGCACTGGCTCTGTATAGTGTGAATTGCTGGGAGCCAGTGTGAGGAATCCTGCCCATGGCAAAGGTCATGAGGAAGGAGGCCTGACATACGCAAAGGCAGGATCAGACCTCAGGGATCCCCCTGGGCATTCCTGAGCGTCTACCCCCCAAACTAGAGTCTGCCTATCTTACTGCATTATGCTTTCACCTACACTTCTGACATTATGGGAGGCTACCCCCCACCACCTCTCTCTGAAAAGGAGCTAACTTAGAGCTCCAGTTAATAAATCTCCTGGGCGTGACAAGAGTGTTTCAGTCCACAAGCTCCTCTGATGGTTCGCTAGCCTGCCTGACAGGTTTGTCCTGCCACGTGTGATTGTTCACAGCCTCCCAACTGTGAGAGGCATGAGATGCCATAAACTTTCTAAAAAACAGATTCTTTTGAGAAGTTAGAAATTTATTAGTATGGTATTAGGGGGTTAGTTAGGGGAAGGCAATGGCACCCCACCCCAGTACTCTTGCCTGGAAAATCCAGTGGACGGAGTAGCCTGGTGGGCTGCAGTCCATGGGGTCGCTAACAGTCGGACAGACTGAGCAACTTCACTTTCACTCTTCTCTTTCATGCATTGGAGAAGGAAATGGCAACCCACTCCAGCATTCTTGCCTGGAGAATCCCAGGGATGGGGGAGCCTGGTGGGCTGCCGTTTATGGGGTCACACAGAGTCAGACACGACTGAAGTGACTTAGCAGCAGCAGCAGCAGCAGGGGGTTAGTTAGAAATTATATCAGTGGAGTGTTTCATTGTTGAGCCAATATTTGCTGCTAAGCCTCCATATCCCTTGCCCCTTATACACACTAATTGATATAATTAGCATATAGGAGAAATAAGTATTAACCTTGATATTAATCACATTAGGCCTTAGGCTAAGTAAATTCTTTTCTTGATTATAGCCCATTGCACCTTTGCCCTGTAGGAATGCAACTTTATCTGGAGCCTTCGGAGGGTGGTGCCTGACTTAAGAAAAATCACCTTTGGAGAAAATAAGTTTTCTGGTTGACTAATCATCATCAGAAAGGGTCATAAAATGTTAGCAGGCCCCCTGGCCAGAAGATGGTGTAAAACCCCCTAAGACCTTTGTATGCATTTATATGAAACACCTGGTTTCAATAAGGGTCAGGATGGCTGACCCCTAATGACTCTGTATTTTCCATTTATCTCTATGTATGACTTAAAGTATAAAAGCGGCCCTGGAAAATAAAGAAATGGACCAGTTACTGGAAAGACTGGTTTCCCCATGTCATTCTTTCTTGCTCTCCTTTTCTGGCTGAATTCCTATCTGGAGCGTGGAGGCTTGCCAGGCCTACTAATTTTGCCTGGGTTTCTAAGATCTGAATGGGGAGGCACTTTGTGTCTCCGCTCCTCCAGGAGACTGGGAAGATGCCTGTGGCCTACATAGGCTGTGCAAACCCTTGGTCTCGGAGTTTTATTGGCTTTCCACATAAACCAAGTTATTGAGCCTCTTTTCTCCACTAATTTTCCTACTATATTATTCTTTTCTAATCTCTTTCCATATCTTTAATTAAACAATTTTCCTCTAGACGCTGATGCCATCCCCATTTTGAATTGCCCTGGATCTACCAGGGCTGGACCCCAGCAGTGAATAAAATATGTGTGTAATATATGTGATATTTACAAATGACTGTGTACAAAGTGCCACAGAAACTCTGCCATGTGCCTATGCTCAGTTCCTCAGCTGTGTCCAACTCTTTGGGACCCACACACTACAGCCTGCCAGGCTCCTTTGTCCATGAAATTTTCCAGGCAAGAATACTGGAGTGTGTTGTCACTTCCTATCCCAGGGTATCTTCTCAATCCTAGAATCAAACCTGCATTTCGTTCATCTCCTGCATTGACAGGTGGATTCTTTATCATTAGTGCGACCTCCACAGAAATCCCACAATCAGTTCGTTCAGTTCAGTTGCTCAGTCGTGTTCGACTCTTTGTGACCCCATGAATTGCAGCACTCCAGGTCTCCCTGTCCATCAACAACTCCCGGAGTTCTCTCAGATTCACGTCTATCGAGTCAGTGATGCCATCCTGCCATCTCATCCTCGGTCGTCCCCTTTTCCTCCTCCTCCCAATCCCTTCCAGCATCAGAGTCTTTTCCAATGAGTCAGTTCTTCGCATGAGGTGGCCAAATTACTGGAGTTTCAGCTTTAGCATCATTCCCTCCAAAGAAATCCTAGGGCCAATCTCCTTCAGAATGGACTGATTGGATCTCCTTGCAGTCCAAGGGACTCTCAAGAGTCTTCTCCAACACCACAGTTCAAATCAATTCTTCGGTGCTCAGCCTTCTTCACAGTCCAACTCTCACATCCATACATGACTACTGGAAAAACCATAGCCTTGACTAGATGGACCTTAGTCAGCAAAGTAATGTCTCTGCTTCTGAATATGCTATCTAGGTTGATCATAACTCTTCTTCCAAGGAGTAAGCGTCTTCTAATTTCATGGCTGCAGTCACCATCTGCAGTGATTTTGGAGCCCAAAAAAATCAAGTCTGTTTCCACTGTTTCCCCATCTATTTCCCATGAAGTGATGGGACCAGATGCCATGTTCTTCATTTTCTGAATGTTGAGCTTTAAGCCAACTTTTTCACTCTCCACTTTCACTTTCATCAAGAGGCTTTTTAGTTCCTTTTCACTTTCTGCCATAAGAGTGGTGTCATCTGCATATCTGAGGTTATTGATATTTTTCCTGGCAATCTTGATTCCTGCTTGTGTTTCTTCCAGTCCAGTGTTTCTCATGATGTACTCTGCATATAAGTTAAATAAGCAGGGTGACAATATACAGCCTTGATGGACTCCTTTTCCTATTTGGAACCAGTCTGTTGTTCCATGTGCAGTTCTAACTGTTGCTTCCTGACCTGCATACAGATTTCTCAAGAGGCAGGTCAGGTGGTCTGGTATTCCCACCTCTCTCAGAATTTTCCAGTTTGTTGTGATCCACACAGTCAAAGGCTTTGGCATAGTCAATAAAGCAGAAATAGATGTTTTTCTGGAACTCTCTTTTTCCATGATCCAGCGGATGTTGGCAATTTGATCTCTGGTTNAAGCTCCAATACTTTGGCCACCTGAGGCAAAGAGCTGACTCACTTGAAAAGACCCTGATGCTACTAAAGATTGAGGGCAGGAGGAAAAGGGGATGACAGAGGATGAGATGGCTGGATGGCATCACAGACTCGATGCACATGGGTTTGGGTGGACTCCGGGAGTTTCTGATGGACAGGGAGGCCTGGTGTGCTGTGATTCATGGGTTTGCAAAGAGTTGGATGTGACTGAGCGACTGAACTGAACTGAACTTCCTTCACTCAGTGTGACAATCTCTAATTCCACCCATGTTGCTGCAAATGGCATTATTTTGTTCTTTTTTCGTGACTGAGTAGTAATTAATAGCATTATCTTTTGGGGACTGGCTATATTATACACGTTATACCCTTAGCCCGTTTATTTGAAGTTTCTTCTCTTGATGGCAGCCCAGGTTTCTCTGGTCCTAAAAGTAGAATATTACTGTGGACCAGCCATGGTGGATGAATGACATGAGGTGAATTAGATGAGTCACAGGGTGAGGCTGAGCCCCGACATCTGTTTGGGGGAGAAGGAGAGGATAGGACAGAAGGACTATTTTTAATCAGGTGGCTTGACACTTGAAGAGATTGGATCCTAGCTCAGAGCACTGTGATTGTATTTCTGCCAAGCCCTGGCACATATGGGTGAGTGAGACAGCCTTTCTGTGCTTTTTCAGACTCCCAAACATTTCCAGGAAACCCTAGAGGCTACTATATGTGTGACTGACTAGTTCCTTCCTTCCCTCATTCATTCGCTGAAATAAATGTTTAGAACAGCATTGCGGTGTCATTGAAAGAGCATACTTTGGGATTAAAACCTCGGCTCTGCTATAGGCTAGCCATGTGACCTTGATCAAACCATTTAACCTCTCTGAACCTCGGTTGGGGTGAATTGAGGTGGCCTGTTCCCATCATAGTCAGGGATCTAAGGTAGGGATAAGAAGACAGAAACCCATAGGACTTGTCAACTTTGAATCCCTGAATGGGATTCAATCCTTGGTGAGAATAGATATATTGTAAAATTAGTAAATGTCCACAAAATTTTATATAAATTGAACTCCCTTCCGTGTTGCAATATCTCTTTTTCTTCCTTCCCTCCTTCCTCCCTTCCCTTCCTTTCCTCCCTCCCTCCCTCTCTCATCCCTGCCTCCCTCACTTGACTTCTTCCCTTTTCTGCAACTAGCCTTTTTAACAATCCACTTCCTGTAATGGGTTGAATTATGTCTTTTCTAAAAGTTTCCTTGAAGTCTAACCCCTGGTACCTATGAATGTGACCTCCTTTGCAAATAGGATCTTTGTGGATGTAATTAAGATATGTTAAGTCCCCGGTGGCCCAGTGGTAAAGAATCTGCCTGCAATGCAGGAGATGCAGTTTTGATCCCTGCTTTGGAAGATCCCCTGGAGAAGTACATGGCAACCCACTTCAATATTCTTGCCTGAAAAATCCCATGGACAGAGGATCTCACGGACTATAGTCCATGGAGTCACAAAGAGCTGGATATGACTGGAATGACACGAGCACAGAAGTCAAGCTAGAGCAGGGAGGACCCTTAATTCAACATCACTAACATCCTTATGGCCTGGAGAAGGGAATGGCAACCCACTCCAGTATTCTTGCCTGGGAAGTCCCTTGGACAGAGGAGCCTGGAGGGCTAGAGTCCATGGGGTTGCAAAAGAGCTGGATATGATTTAGAGGCCAAACAACAAGCGCCCTTATAAGGAGAGAAGAGACACAGAGACAGACATACACAGAAAGGAGGATGCCATGTTACCATGTGGGCAGAGACAGGAGTCTTATGGCTTCAAGCCAAGGAATGCCAAGGATTGCTGGCAACCACTCAAAGCTAGAAAGATAGCATGACTCTGCTGACACCTTGACATCTGGCCTCCAGAACTGTGAAAGGATACATTCCTATAGTTTGAAATCACATAGTTTGTGTTACTTTGTTGTGGTCGTTGTTGTTTAGTTGCTAGGTCATGTCTGACTCTTTTGTGACCCCATGAACTGTAGCCCTGCAGGCTTCTTCTGTCTATAGGAATTCCCAGGCAGGAATACTGGAGTGGGCTGCCATTTCCTTCTCCAGGCAATCTTCCTGACCCAGGGAGCAAGTCCGTGTCTCCTGCATTGGCAGGTGGGTTCTTTACCACTGAGACACCAGTAACCTTAGGAAATTAACACACAGCCCTCAGGCAGAATTTTACCCACATAATGCTGATGTTGGGGTCTTGGCTTGCCTGCCATCTTGGTTCTGGGGCTGGTCTCTTACTTACATGCTTTACCTCCACCTCAAAACTTTCCTGCCATTAAGACTGTCTTCAAAAGACCCAGAGGAGAACTTTCCAGTGGGCCACTATGATGGTGCCTTGCTCCAGGGCTGGAGGATATTAACAAACCAGGGAAAAATGCTCTGAGGGACACTTTCTAATGAGATGCTTCAATGAAAGAGCTACCATAAGGAAAAGACACCTCAGTGCTTCCTTATGTTTGTGCGGCCTTGCTTGACCTTGGAGTGGAGGAAATTTACTCCTAAGCCTTCCGGCTCAAGAGCTCACAAAAATCATCTTTTGGCGCCTGTCCTGGTTGTGGTTCTTCCTGTCCAGAGCCGGCCAGGCCTCAGACAGGCCTGATTCCAAATCGTTAGTGGGACAAGGCAAGGTTGTACCTTGTCTCGGGTCTTATTTATTAGCACATTACGACCACTAATCACAATTAAAAATAATGATGCCATCAAGATTATTCAAATCAGGGACAACCAATTTCAACTACCATTACTTGCAGATGGAATTATGGGTCCTGCTCTCTCTTCAGCACTTTTAAAGGACTCCTCTCTTTCCATTATTCCTCCACCCCCCATCAGACCCTTGAATTATGCTGGGAATTAACTTAATATGTAAAGTCACTTCTAAATGAACCCAATTCTGCACCTCTGCCTTTGCCTGTTCCCGTATCTCCCTTGGTAGCCGTCAAATGTCAAGGCAGGGCATTCTGGTCCAACATCTGGTATTGTTCGTGTAAACAATATATTTTTTTCCCCCAGGTAGATGTTTCTTGGGGTGAGTCAGTGTTTTGTTCGTCTGGGTCATTGACTTGGAAATGACATTTTTTTACTTGGTACTCGTAATATGTAGGATGCTCATTCTTAAAGCATTCAGGGTTTCCCCATATTATCAGACACAGAAGAAAAGTCCTCCCCTCCTCCTTCTCCTTTCTCTCTGGGTCACCGGGGGGTGGTGGGGGAACCTCAAGGGAAACTTCTCTACAGACATGAAGATTTAGCTGAGATATGAATCCTGGGAAGAAAGCAGTTTGTAAGGAATTTGAAAATTGCATTTAAGACAGAAGGAGGAGCAAGGGGAAAATGGACAAGGTGGGAGTGCCCTTGAAGTGTTCGAGGAGCAGAGAGGAGGCTGGTGAGGCTGGGGCATGGCGAGAATATTGGGGAGGGGGTGAGGGTAGAAGTCCCAGGCAGAGAAGCAGGCGGGGCAGAGGGAGCAGGGCTTTGTAGGCATGAAAAGAACTCTTTTTTGTTTTTTTAAATTAAGATGTAGTCAGTTTGATCCCTGGGTTGGGAAGATCCCTGGAGGAGGAAATGACAATCCGCTGCAGTATTCTTGCCTGGGAAACCCCATGGACAGAGGAGCCTGGTGGTCTATAGTCCACAGAGTCTTGAGCTGTATAGTCTATGGGGTTGCAAGTTCTATAGTCCACGGGGGTCGCAAGAGCCAACGCAACTGGGCACATGATGGGTGATAATGGCTGATAGTTGCTTTACCATGTTGTGTTAATTTCTGCTGTATGATGAAAGGTATCAGCTGTATGTATACATGTATCCCCTCCCTCTTGGATCACCCTCCCCCCTCCAGGTCATCAAAGAGCACCAAGCTGGGTTTCCTCTGCTATACAGCAGCTTTCCACTAGCTGTCTCTTTCACATGGTAGGGTATATATGTCAATCCCAACATCTCTGTTCATCCTACCCTCTCATTCCCCCCTCGTGTCCACATATCCATTCTCTACATCTGCACCTCTATTCTTGCCCTGCAAATAGGTTCATCTGTACCAGTTTTCTAGATTCCACATATATACATTAATATACATTATTTCTCTTTCTCTTTCTGACTTATTTCGCTCTGTATGACAGCCTCTGGGTCCATCTATGTCTCCACAAATGACCCAATATCTTTCTTTTTATGAATAATATTCTGTTGTATATGTGTACCACATCTTCTCTATCTATTCCTCTGCTGATGGACATTTAGGTTGCTTCCATGTTTTGGCTATTATATAATAAATAGTGCTTCTATGAACATGCAGTCAGGAAGCAACAGTTTGAACTGGACATGGAACAACAGACTGGTTCCAAATAGGAAAAGGAGTATGCCAAGGCTGTATATTGTCATCCTGCTTATTTAACCTATATGCAGAGTACCTCATGAGAAATGCTGGGCTGGATGAAGCACAAGCTGGAATCAAGTTGGCTGGGAGAAATACCAATAACCTCAGATATGCAGATGATGCCAGAAAGTGAAGAGGAACTAAAGAGACTCCTGATGAAAGTGAAAGAGGAGGGTAAAAAAGTTGGTGTAAAGCTCAACATTCAGAAAACTAAGATCATGGCATCTGGTCACTTCATGGCAAATAGATGGGGAAACAATGGAAACAGTGGCAGACTTTATCACTGCAGATGGTGACTGCAGCCATGAAATTAAAAGACACTTATTCCTTGGAAGAAAAGTTATGACCAAACTAAACAACATATTAAAAAGCAGATACATTACTTTACCAACAAAATTCCCTCTAGTCTAAGCTGTGGTTTTTCCATTAGCCATGTATAGATGTGAAAGTTTGCCTATAAAGAAAGCTGAGTGCCAAAGAATTGATGCCTTTCAACTGTGGTTTTGGAGAAGATTCTTGAGAGTCCCTTGGACTGCAAGGAGATCCAACTAGTCCATCCTAAAGGAGGTCAGTCCTGAGTGTTCATTGGAAGGACTGATGCTGAAGCTGAAACTCCAATACTTTGGCCACCTTGTGTGAAGAGCTGACTCATTTGAAAAGACCCTGATGCTGGGAATGNTCTTGAGAGTCCCTTGGACTGCAAGGAGATCCAACTAGTCCATCCTAAAGGAGGTCAGTCCTGAGTGTTCATTGGAAGGACTGATGCTGAAGCTGAAACTCCAATACTTTGGCCACCTGATACAAAGAGCTGACTCATTTGAAGAGATCCTGGTGCTGGGAAAGATTGAAGGCAGGAGGAGAAGGGGATGACAGAGGATGAGGTCACTGGATGGCATCACCGACTCAATGGACATGAGTTTGAGTAAACTCCAGGATTTGGTGATGGACAGCGAGGCCTGGTGTGCTGTGGTCCCTGGGGTCACAAGGAGTCAGACACGACTGAATGACTGAACTGAACTGAACTGAACTGATGAACATTGATATTGGTTCCTGGAATACAGAGTGCTGGAGGGTTCCTGGTCAAAAATGGACACGCAGGGGTCCCCCTTCCTGCTGATGAGTGCAGTGGAGGGCAAGTGTCCCCTGGGGGCAGTGGAGGAGTATTCTGAGATGGACCCCCATCACTCACCTACCAGGTCTGTTAGTGGACAGCAGTAGTGGCTCATGCTCCCATTCTTGTCTGTTCTCAGCGCCACCGCCCTAGCTCTGGTCCCTCAAACTAGGGCTGATACACCAGCTTCCTTTTGTCCCCATCTCCTCCAGCTTATAGCTAAAACCTAGTCCTCATGCTGCCTGGAGCAGCAGAAGCTCAGACAGTAAGTGCCTCCCTACAGCGCCTCCACTACTGACAGCACAATGGAATCCACTCTGTCACCTTGAAACAGTAGTCACCACCTCAAAGTTGAGAGCTGTGGTTTATTTGGTGCGAATTTTTAGGACTTCAAGCATGGGAGACAACATCTCAGATGAACCTGAGAGAACTGCTCTGAGGAGGTAGGTCAGAGGGAGGAGGCACATTATATAGAAGCTTGCAACAAAGGGCAGGTCATCTGAACATTAAAAGATTATTGTGAATTAAAGAAAACCAGATATCCCATGTTAAGGAATTTAGTGCTTTTCTCTGTGTGGAAAGATGCAGGAACCTGGGCTCACTGAAACCATTCCTTTCACAGGCATCTCAGCCATCTGGGGCCAGCATCCTGTGGTTTTCCTCAGTGCTCACTGTAGGGAGTGGCTGCAGTCTGATGTCTGCAGGTATTGTTCTCCTTCCTGGTTGCTCTGGAGGGCTGGAATCTTCTGATGATTGGTGGCATCCTTGTTTATTGATACGTTGGGAAATGCTCCATTTCTGAACTCTGAGTTGGTGTTTCAGGGCCACTGATATTAGAACATATCTGTCTTCTTTAAATCTTACCTCCTTCTGTACACACACACTCTCCCCTTCCTTAGAAAGCATCATGTTTAGCAGGAGCCCAACAAACATAAAGGAAATCAGTCCTGAATATTCATCGGAAGGACTGATGCTGAAGCTGAAACTCCAATACTTTGGCCACCTGATGCAAAGAGCTGACTCATTGGAAAAGACCCTGATGCTGGGAAAGATTGAGGGCAGGGGAAGAAGGGGATGACAGAGGATGAGGTGGTTGGATGGCATCACTGACTCAATGGACATGAGTTTGAGCAAGCTCTGGGAATTGGTAATGGACAGGGAACCCTGGCATGCTGCAGTCCATGGCATCACAGAATCAGACATGACTGAGCAACTGAACTGAACAGAACAAACTTTTGTTGAATGAATGAATGATGTCATCAGCAGGAGTAATGGATGCAGCTCTGTGACAGTCCTTCTGAGAATCTGTCCTTGTGGTTATTTCTAAGACAGAATATCAGCAAGAAGAGGCCACCTCGGTCTGACTTTATCCTCATTCATTCATTCTTCCATTTTTGTCTTTCTGTGTCAAATACATTTTGAACACCTTCTCTGTAGCAAGAGCTGGGCTGGGCTGCAGAAACCCAGCAAACAAGACAGAGCTGGCGCCTGGCTTCACACAACTTCAAACTCCGGGGCTTATTTTGGAGGTTCTTTTAAAAAATATTTTTATTTGATTTTAACTGATTGCTTGTCTGGACCGGGTCTTAGTCACAGCATGAAAACTCTTAGCTGTAGCATGTGGGGATCTAGTTCCCCGGCCAGGGACTGAACCCCAGCCCTCTGCTTTGAGAGTGAGGAGTCTTAGCCACTGGACCATCAGGGAAGTCCCTGGGCGTTGGTTTTTGTTCACTATTGTATCCCCAGGAGTTATCACAGTTTTAGGCATTCAATAAATATGCTAAATAAAATTAAAAAGGAAACAGTTTCAGGATGCCCACACATCCAAGTGGGTTTATACAGAAAAGGCAAATGGTCTTGCACCTAGACAAGGAGTTAGGGTTTTTTCAGAGGAGAATGAGGCAGGTCCAAGGACACAGGGATGGAGGCAGCAGGGCCATTGCATTTGAGCGGCTGGATCTGCCTCCGTTCAAGTCCCACTTCTAGCATGACATCATCTTTTTTTTTTTTTTAATATAGTTTTTCAGTGTGGTAAAAGTCACATAAAGTAAAACATACTATTTTAACCATATTTAACTACAGTTCAGTGGCAAGAAGTACATTCACAGTGTTGGGCAACTCTCACCATCATCCATCTCCTGAATTTGTCGCCTTCCTAAACTGAAACTCTGTTCCTATTAAACACTCGCTCCCCATTCCCCCCACCCC
>SJYX01021831.1:1890-23112 GCA_006410675.1 Oreotragus oreotragus | reverse complement strand
GTCTTCTCCAACACCACAGTTCAAAAGCATCAATTCTTTGGCACTCAGCCTTCTTCACAGTCCAACTATACGGCTTTAGAAAATTACAAAGATAAACATGTGCTAAGAGGTGCTTAGAGGTGCTTAGATACATGTCTTACTGGACTGTTAAAATCCAAGTTATATTTGCCAATCAGACCTCCTACTGGCCTTTCAACATAATTTATAGAATCACACAACAAATATTCATGGAGGACATGAAGACAGCCAGCATGAGTGAAGTGCTGATTGTGTAGACTGGTGACCAAAAAAACATGAGATCCTGACCCAAGACAGCAAATTCAACAGGAAGGAGAGAGTCATGCCCCAAAGTATGACTGGTAACAAACAAAAAATCAGTCACTTAATTAGACTAGTGAAAAGTATATGAGCACCAAAGACCCAGAACCTAAGAATGTGAAGCCATTAAAATCTTTGAAAATTATATAAAAGTTGTAGTTAACATGGACTCTGCAATCTGAAGGCCATATCTTGAAATAAGGCTAAAGCAAGTAGGGGTCCAGGCTTGTTGTAAACAACCAACACCACTAGACTCACCAAAAGCCTGGAACAAAAAAAAGGGATTAACAAAAAGTTGCTGCTTTTGATATTGAAGGTTTGTATTCCTTGTGCTGTGCTGGGGGTCAGTGGCTTTGTTGTAGGCAGGGAGAAGCAGAGCCCTGCCCAGATGGACTATAATATCTGAAAGTTTCTTATTCAAGGGCTTCCCTGGTGGCTCAGATGGTAAAGAATCTGCTTGCAATGCAGGAGACCTGGGCTCAATCCCTGTGTTGGAAAGATACTGTGGAGAAGGGAATGGCTACCCTTTCCAGTATTCTGGCCTGGAGAACTCCATGGCCTGGCAGACTACTGTCTGGATTTGCTGTAGGCAAGGAAAAGCAGAGCCCTGTCCAGATAGATTATGACTTCTGAAAGTTTCTTATTCAAACATACTCTCAAATATATATTCTTTTTTCACTTTGTACTTTGTATTATTTTTCCTCTATCTTCTGCAGACAAAGTAAACTATGATAAAAAGTGCATATAATCCTTCCCAAAACTGATAAGAATACAGAAACCTATCTTTTTTTTTTTTTTATAGTATTTTCTAAGCATTTTCAGTCACTGAGGAGGACATAAAGAAAGAGCATCACTATTTATTTATGACATTTTATTATTGAGGTTTTAAGAGTTCTGCTTCCTTTCCATCAACACTCTCCTTTATTGTTTCAGTCTGTTAATTTGTTATTGGTTTTCTGCAGCTAAACTTTAGCTCATATAGCCATAGAGTACCTGTTGTATTTTTTTCCATTAGCCTATTATTTGTATGCATGATTACTTTAAATTCAAAGACCTAAATGCAAAGACCTGGGCCAGGGAGGCAGATGTCCTCTCCATATCTAGCAATTTGAACTATAAAGTAAGTCTTTGATTGGTACACATGATTATTCACAAAAGAACTCTTGCCTTCCATGACTCCCAAAAGGAAAGAAATTGAACTTAAACATCACTTTTATAAGGTACACACGTGTATCTAACAAATCATGTGAAAATTACTTAACTGTGTGAAACAGAAGATGCAATTCATTCTTAAAAAAGATTTTTAAAAGTTCATCGTGAATCTAAATCAGTTCTCAAGACTTGACCTTCCTGTTGCCTGCAAGATAAATGCTGACACACATACACCCGATAAGAATCACATGCTAAAAATGAAGGCAAATTAAACACAAAAGAAAACACACAGGCACACCTTTCTCTAAAAGTAAATTTTCAATATAATCTTTTTTTCTGGTATGATTTTTCTGAGGACATTTATAACATCTTTCTCAGACTTACTAATGACCTGTTAATGAACTGACACAGACTGTACTTATGTAAATTATGGAGTTGTTTAAGCTAGTGTTAAAGTTTGGTACATTTCAAGGATATAAAATCAATCATCCTGATATTAATAACTGTCACTAGACTGCCCTTCACATCTGTGCTTCTTCTTGGTCCCTCTATCTTGACAAGTGTCATAGGTGACTCAGGAAGCCCATAGCAGATTAAACTATTTTCTCTATGAACTGGTTTCTAAACTCAGTTTTCTCTAAGGCAGTTATTTTTGGTTAAAAATGCCCAAGTGTGCAGATCATTGTGGTCACTGAAAACCGAGGTTAGAAGTAAGGAGAAAGAGGAGTTATTCCTGAATAAGCTATAGCTTCTGAAAATGAAGATGGTAGCATCATTTGAGTGACAGCTTAGAAATATGGCCAAAGGCTTTGCAGAACTTGTAAAAACTAGACTTGGCCATCTTGATCTTTCAGTTTCTCATAACTTCTTTGAATTTGCTCTTTCTCTCCTCTCTCTTTCTCTCTTTATCTCTCTCATTGCCCTTTCAGAATTGCAGGTGAAAAATCATACTAATTCATTTTTAACTGGTCAAAGAAGGGTTGATAAATTGAGATTAGAAGGCAGTGAAATCTAGAGAAATTGTAAAATAAAGTCCATTGTATACTTTCTGATTTTTCACGTCAGCAATGGAACCACTTTTTGTACATCTTCCATATCTCACCTATTTTCATTTATAAATCTTGCTTCACTACACTCCCCCATCTTTAGAACTGCATTTTACTCTTTCTCTTAAAGCTGGACTGGAAAAAAACACAAGCTGGAATCAAGATTGCCAGGAGAAATACCAATAACCTGAGATATGCAGATGACATCACCTTTATGGCAGAAAGTGAAGAGGACCTAAAAAGCCTCTTGATGAAAGTGAAAGAGGAGAGTGAAAAAGTTGGCTTAAAGCTCAACATTCAGAAAATGAAGATCATGGCATCTGGTCCCATCAGTTCATGGGAAATAGATGGGGAAACAGTGGAAACAGTGGAAAGAGTGTCAGACTTTATTTTTGGGGGCTCCAAAATCAATGCAGATGCAGCCATGAAATTAGAAGATGCTTGCTCCTTGGAAGGAAAGTTATGACCAACCTAGACAGCATATTCAAAAGCAGAGATATTACTTTACCGACTAACGTCCGTCTAGTCAAGGCTATGGTTTTTCTTGTGGTCATGTATGGATGTGAGAGTTGGACTGTGAAGAAGGCTGAGCACTGAAGAATTGATGCTTTTGAACTATGTTGTTGGAGGAGATTCTTGAAAGTCCCTTGGACTGCAAGGAGATCCAACCAGTCCATTCTTAAGGAGATCAGCCCTGGGTGTTCTTTGGAAGGAATGATGCTAAAGCTGAAACTCCAATACTTTGGCCACCTCATGGAAAGAGTTGACTCATTGGAAAAGATTCTGATGCTGGGAGGGATTGGGGGCAGGAGGAGAAGGGGACGACCAAGGATGAGATGGCTGGATGGCATCACTGACTGGATGGACGTGAATCTGAGTGAACTCTGGGAGTTGGTGATGGACAGGGAGGCCTGGCATGCTGTGATTCATGGGGTCGCAAAGAGTCGGACATGACTGAGTGACAGAACTGAACTGAACTGAACTGAAAGTTTATATTCACTAGTCATCTCTATACATCCTTTATGTTTTTTATAATGTGAACTAAAAAAAAAAAAAAAGGAATTTTATATGAAACTTACCAAACTGTGTACAGCCAATTTTCCCATGAAAATAACGAAAGATGTTGGTGTCAGAACAGCACACGTTTTCCATCCCAGGACCATGCCAGGAGAAATGTGGTGTGACATTCATTACCACTTCTCCAAAGCCAGCAGAAGTTCACCACCCTGGCCTTCCTGGGTCTTGCTATCATGACTTTCTCCTGGTACACAATCACATTGACAAATGGGAGCAGCAAATGGTGAGCAAAGGTTAGGGTGTATGTGAAAGAGGGCAGTGAAAGTATGGTCAGTGGTGGTATGCTGAGGAAGGCAGACAAAGGTAGGTTGCTTAATTATTAAAATGCTGATTCCAATACCATAGCACTGTTTCAAATCCTTGTTCTGCCATTTACAGCTCCATTACCTTGGGGAAATCACTTATAACTTATGTCTCAGTCTCCTAATCTGTGAAATAAGATCAATAGGACCAACTTTATCCTTGTGTTATAAAGATCAGATGATAAAAAGTGCTTAAAACTTTAGCACTTAGGTAAATCTATGTCAATGTTTATTATTTTAACATATGAAACTACAAAACATACAAATATATTCAGAAGATTTTGTTTTATCATTTTAATTCAGCTCAGTAAAATAGCTATGTTCTTAACAAAAGCCCTAAGTATTAAAAGAATATTCAACAATGGTTAGTACCCTTTGTTTAATATAGTAGGACAGGCAGAACTATTTTTAGAAACCATTTTAGAAATAGTTTCTCAAAACAGAAGCTTAAAATACTTTTTTTTTTTTTGTTGTTCAGGAGATATGCTGATTTCCTTTGGGGAAAAATAACTTATAAAGCATAGCTCATTTCCTATGTTGGACAAATAAGCAGTGCTACATATAAAGATACAAATGAGAGAGAGGTGAAAACTCCATTACTGCCAAAGTGAAGATGCACTGATAAAATGTGCTTATATTCTTATAGGAGATACTGAGGTAGTTATAAGGAATAGTGATCCTTAGTAAGGTAAGAGTACATTGTGGACTTCATTTTTGCAGACTTCAAAAAATTTGCAATTAAAATTTTATTTCACCAGCTGTGAGTTAGATGTTGTACAGAGTACTAAGGATACAAAGATAAATAATGCACATATTCTGTATTTAAGGAATTGTTAAGCTGGTAAGGAGGAAAAGTATAAAATATTATGATACAACATAATAATTGTGAAAGCAGATTTATACTAAGCACTGATGTGACTCAAAGGGAAGAGTAAGCAATTTTTCCATGGAAGCTGGCAAACTCTGATGACAGATAAACTGGGAAGAGTAAGCAATTTTTCCATGGAAGCTGGCAAACTCTGATGACAGATAAACTGGGCTGAATACTGTCCCCACCTCAGTTCATGTCTATCCAAAAGGAACGTATTGAATGTGACCTTATTTGACAATAGGCTGTCTGCAGATGCAATAAAGATGTAGGTTAAGGTTATAATAAATTAGAGTGAGTTCTAAACCTACCCACTGGTATCCTTATAATGAGATACACATAGACAAAGAGGCAAAGATACACACAAAGGGATAGGGTCTTGGGAAGACAGAAGCAGATTGGAATTATGTTATCAACCAGGGTTCTTGGTCTTCCACAAGCAATAAAAGTTCACTGGAGGTCAGTCAAGAAATTCAGGCAAGACTTTATTGGGGTCCTCGGTGCAGGAGGGGGAAGTGAGAACAAACAACATGTTCTCTTTCTTGTTAGCTCCGCAAACGGGAGGAAAGCTTGTTCTCTAGGGGTTTGACTGGAGGGGTGGCTTAGGTGTTTTGCTCACCTCTTAGGTGATGTTGTGTACAGGGAACATGCACAATACCCTACTTTTGCTCCAGGCTCTTCAAAAATAGCAGTTGGGTTTTTTAGTCTATTTGTGTATTTGGGGGTCCAGAATTTTCCCCAATTGTGCATGTGTGTTAGAGCTTCTCTGGTGGCTCAGATAGTAAAGAATCTGCCTACAATATGGCCAATCTGGGTTCAATTCCTGGGTTGGGAAGATCCCCTGGAGAAGGGAATGGCAACTCACTGCAGTGTTCTGGCCTGCAGAGTTACATGGACAGAAGAGCCTGGTGTTCTACGTTCCATGGGATCACAAAGAATTGGACACAACTGAGCATGCATGCAAGAATATTGAAGTGGTTTGCCATTCCATTCTCCAGTGGACTACATTCTGTCAGACCTCTTCACCATAACCCGCCCTTCTTGGGTGTCCCCACAGGACATGGCTTAGTTTAATTGAGTTAGACAAGGATGTGGTCCTAGTGTGATTAGATTGACTAGTTTTCTGAGATTATGGTTTCCGTGTGTCTGCTCTCTGATGCCCTCTTGCAACACCTACCATCTTACTTTGGTTTCTCTTACTTTGAACATAAGGTATCTCTTCACGGCTGCTCCAGCAAAGTGCAGCCACTGCTCCTTACCTTGGTCGAAGGGTATCTCTTCATCACCGCCCCTCCTGACCTTGAACATGGAGTAGTTCCTCTAGGTCCTCCTGCGCCTGCCCAGCCACCACTCCTTTGACGTGGGATTGCTCCTCACTCATCTTACACGCTAGTAAAATAATGCTCTAAATTATCCAAGCCAGGCTTCAGCAATACGTGAACTGTGAACTTCCAGATGTTCAAGCTGGTTTTAGAAACGGCAGAAGAACCAGAGATCAAATTGCCTATATCCGCTGAATCATCGAAAAAGCAAGAGAGTTCCAGAAAAATATCCTTTTCTGCTTAATTGACTATGCCAAAGCCTTTGATTGTGGACCACAATAAACTGTGGAAAATTCTGAAAGAGACGGGAATACCAAGCCACCTGACCTGCCTCTTTGAGAAACCTAAATGCAGGTCAGGAAGCAACAGTTAGAACTGGACATGGAACAACAGACTGGTTCCAAACAGGAAAAGGAGTATGTCAAGGCTATATATTGTCAACCTGCTTATTTAACTTCTATACAGAGTAAATCCTGAGAAACGCTGGGCTGGAAGAAGCACAAGCTGGAATCAAGATTGCCAGGAGAAATATCAATAACCTCAGATATGCAGATGACACCACCCTTATGGCAGAAAGTGAGGAGGAACTAAAAAGCTTCTTGATGAAAGTGAAAGAGGAGAGTGAAAAGTTGGCTTAAAGTTCAACATTCAGAAAACAAAGATCATGGCATCTGGTCCCATCACTTCATGAGAAACAGATGGGGAAACAGTGGAAACAGTGTCAGACTTTATTTTTTTGGGCTCCAAAATCACTGCAGATAATGGCTGCAGCCATGAAATTAGAAGACACTTACTTCTTGGAAGGAAAGTTATGACCAACCTAGATAGCATATTGCAAAGCAGAGACATTACTTTGCCAACAAAGGTCCATCTAGTCAAGGCTATGGTTTTTCTAGTGGTCATGTATGGATGTAAGAGTTGGACTGTGATGAAAGCTGAGCACTGAAGAATAGATGCTTTTGAACTGTGGTGTTGGAGAAGACTCTTGAGAGTCCCTTGGACTGCAAGGAGATTCAATCAGTCCATTCTAAAGGAGATCAGAATGGGTGTTCTTTGGAAAGAATGATGCTAAAGCTGAAACTCCAATACTTTGGCCACCTCATGCAAAGAGTTGACTCTTTGGGAAAGACTCTGATGCTGGGAGGGATTGGAAGCAGGAGGAAGAGGGGAGGACAGAGGATGAAATGGTTGGATGGCATCACTGACTTGATGGACACGAGTTTGCATGAACTCCAGGAGATGGTGATGGACAGGGAGGCCTGGCGTGCTGCAATTCATGGGGTCGCAAAGAATTGGACACGACTGAGAAACTAAACTGAATTGAACTGAACTGAGCATACATGCAGTTATTTTTAGCCCCATAATTTTTCTTTGTATTTTGTTGCTCAAGGAGTGGTGTGTCCAGGTGCAAGCATTGCAGCAGAGTCCCAAGTCCTATCCCGTCTCAGTTATGACAAACCAAGAAATTTGAGAAGTGCCCAGAAACTGGAAGAAACAAGGAAGGACTCTCACCTAGAACCTATGGAAGGAATGTCCTTGCTGATACCTTGATTTTAGACTTCTAACCTAGAACTGTGAGATAACTACATTTTTGGCTTTTTAAGTTATCCAGAAATCACAGCCACAGAGAAGCCTGGTGGGCTATAGTCCAATTGCAAAGAGCCAGACATGTCTGAGTGACTGCACTACCACATGAGGCTAGTACAGGTAAATTTGTCACCTGCTGAGTTCATTTCACACTTTCATATTCAATAAAATCTGACTAAAAGTATTCAGAAGAGGAAAAATATATAACCAGCGAAACAAGCCTCAAAAACCTTCCACATATATTCCTCATCAAAGCTTCTAGTGTTACCCTAACTTATTTGTAAAACTTGATGGAATTTGGCAAGCTTATACTTTCTTCTGATGGATAAAGATATAGGATATTTAAAAGTAAAGGAAATAATCAAATTTTTTTTTCTTGCCAGATGAAATATGAAGAGTTTCTACTGAGAAAGAAACTGAAGACAGCTGGTAATTATCCTCTCATTGTCAAGTTCTAATAATTGACCTACTAACATTCTAAAAATTAAGGCAAACCAAATTAGAAGGTATATTTTCAAAAAGTTCCACAGGTTTGTTTTTTGTTAGTTTGTTTTTTACTATTATTAACATAATTGTCATCAATACATTTTCCCTTTTTGACTTTTTGTGTGATGATAGTTAAGAAATAGATAATGAAAAACTTTATACAATGACTAATAGTATCTTGCCATTTAATCACCTAGGCTGCCAAGAGTAATCTTAATTAGCAATTTAGTTTCAGATTTTATTCATATCAACTCATTTACTATCATTATAGGTGAATGAGGCATAAGTTCATTTTTTTCAAGAATATTCTTACTACCTGGGCCAGTGCTTTGTATTTCCTGATGTATTTCACAGTAAGGAAACTTAAGGTGTTGATGGAGGGCTGAGGTGGGATACAGAAGAAGCATACCAAAGAATTCAGGTTTAAAAAAATAAAGCTAATTTCATATATTCTGCAGCTTCTTAACAGAGGAACAGGGGAAAGAGATCTCTACAATTCATCTTGCTCTGTCCTCTCTCTTCATCCTCTCAAAATCTTCCTTGAAAAGGCTTCCTACAACAGACTTCTGTTAGAGGAGGGGAACGTTGGGGAACGATGCACAGGTCAGAGATCACATATAGGAGAATGTTGAGAGAGAAAAATCAACATGGTAGGAAAGAACACAGTACAGAGAATGTGGTGGAAGGAGGAATTCAAGTGAACGATGAGAACGAGCACATGTAGAAATGTTTAGACATCTTGGGAGGGGTTACATCTTGGAGAGGACTACGCTTGCTCCTGGGAGAAAACTTATAACCAACCTAGACAGCAGATTAAAAAGCAAAGACATCATTTTGCCAACAAAGGTCCATCTAGTCAAACTACAGTTTTTTCAGTAGCAGTGTGTAGAGGTGACAGTTGGACTATAAAGAAAACTGAGCACTGAAGATTTGATGCTTTTGAACTGTGGTGTTGGAAAAGACTTGAAAATACCTTGGACTGCAAGGAGATGCAACCAGTCCATCCTAAAGGAGATCAGTCCTGAATGTTCATTGGAAGGACTGGTGTTGAAGCTAAAACTCCAATACTTTGGCCACCTGATTGGAAGAACTGACTCATTTGAAAAGACCCAGATGCTGGGAAAGATTGAAGGTGGGAGGAGAAGGGGATGGCAGAGGATTAGATGGTTGGATGACATTACGGACTCAATGGACATGAGTGTGAGTAAACTTTGGGAGTTAGTGTTAGACAGGGAGGCCTGGTCTGCTGCAGTCCATGGGATCACAAAGAGTTGGACAGGACTGAGTGACTGAACTGAACAGATTGAAAATAGAATGAAGAATCTGAGAGTTTTTAATTAAAAATTAAAACTTGCAATGAATCCAAAAAGACAAAGAACTCACAAGTGTTGGAGCCGTATATGGATAATTTTACAATACAGAAGTATGTAAAAAACAAGAATTTCAGAAAACTATCCTTTTACAGAGATAAACCCATTACAATGTTCATGTTCTAAATTTTTTTATTTTCCAAAATTTTATGCAATAAACCACAAAAATGTTATAATAAAAGAATGCAAAAGAAGTTCATTACAGCTTCAGGATTCCCCTTGATTTGGACCATGATATATGTCTTAACATTTAAACAATCAACAGACTTTCCTAATATGTTCCAATAGCCTCCCTCACTCTCTGGATAAGTATCCAATTCCTCAGTTTGAAGAAGAAATGAAATAAACATGAAAGCCTTATGAATATCCCTGCCAAGGCCAGGTCCCAGGAGAAGATAAACTAACAATATCTATCTGAATTATTCTATTTTTCTGTTGTTTCTCAGGTATCTTGACATTTAAAATACTTAAATACTTGTGAGCAAGAGTTTTGATATTCACATTGTCTGAGAATAGGAAGGACAAGAGAAAATGGGCAAAGGACAAGTGTGGAGACAGAAATTGAAAACCACAAAATAACTGAATACAAATGATAAGTGAAGGCATATGAGAAATCTATTAATGACCTAAATCCATTTTAAAAAGGTTAGTGTGGGGCAGAGATAAGTATGATTTGAGAGTACTGTTGTTACTGGGTAGTTTCTACTGAGTTATATGTAATTTTATAATCAGTTCAGTTCAGTCACTCAGTCGTGTCCTACTCTTTGCAGCCCCATGGACGCAACACACCAGGCTTCCCTGTGCATCACCAACTCTCAGAGTTTGCTCAAACTCATGTCCATCGAGTTGGTGATGCTATCCTACCATCTCATCCTCTCTCGTCCCCTTCTCCTCCCACCTTCAGTCTTTTCCAGCATCAGAGTCTTTTCCAGTGAGTCAGTTCTTTGCATCAGAGGGCCAAAGTATTGGAGTTTCAGCATCAGTATCAGTCCTTCCAACGAATATTCAGGACTGATTTCCTTTAGGATGGACTGGTTGGATCTCCTTGCAGTGCAAGGGACTCTTGAGAGTCTTCTCCAACACCACAGTTCAAAAGCATCAGTTATTCAGCACTCAGCTTTCTTTATGGTCCAACTTTAACATCCAAACATGACTACTGGAAAAACCATAGCTTAGATTAGATGGACCTTTGTTGGCAAAGTAATGTCTCTGCTTTTTAGTATGCTGTCTAGGTTGGTCATAGCTTTCCTTCCAAGGAGCAAGTTCTTTTAATTTCATGGCTGCAGTCACCATCTGCAATGATTTTGGAGCCCTCCCCAAAAAAGTCTGCCACTCTTTTCACTGTTTTCCATCTATTTGCCAGGAAGTGATGGGACTGGATACCATGATTGAGTTTTCTGAATGTTGAATTTTAAGACAACTTTTTCTCTCTCTTCTTTCACTTTCATCAAGAGGCTCTTTAGTTCCTCTTCACTTTCTGTCATAGGGTGGTATCATCTGCATATCTGAGATTACTGATATTTCTCCCAGAAATCTCAATTCCAGCGTGTGGTTCATCTACCCTGGCATTTTGCATGCCAGATCACCTGACCCACCTCTTGAGAAATCTGTATTCAGGTCAAGAAGCAATAGTTAGGACCAGGCATGTAACAACAGTCTGGCTCCAAATGAGGAAGGAGTATGCCAAGGCTGTATATTGTCACCCTGCTTATTTAACTTATATGCAGAGTATATCATGAGAAATTCTGGGCTGGATGAAGCACAAGCTAGAATCAAGATTGCCAGGAGAAATAACAATAACCTCAGATATGCAGATGACACCATCCTTATGGCAGAAAGTGAAGAACTAAAGAGCCTCTTGATGAAAGTGAAAGAGGAGAGTGAAAATGTCGGCTTAAAACTCAGCACTCAGAAAATTCAAATCATGGCATCTGGTTCCATTACTTCATGGGAAATAGATGGGGAGACAATGGAAACAGTGACATACTTTATATTTTTGGACACCAAAACCACTGCAGATGATTACTGCAGTGATGAAATTAAGACACTTGCTCCTTGGAAGGAAAGTTATGACCAATCTAGACAGCACATTACAAAGCCAAGACATTACTTTGCCAACAAAGGCCCGTCTAATCAAATCTATGGTTTTTCCAGTAGTCATGTATAGATGTGAGAGTTGGACTATAAAGAAAGCTGAGCACCAAAGAATTGATGCACTTGAACTGTAGTGTTGGAGAAGACTCTTGAGAGTCCCTTGGACTGTGGGGAGATCCAACTAGTCCATCCTAAAGGAAATCAGTCCTGAATATCCACTGGAAGGATTGATGCTGATGCTGAAACTCCAATACTTTGGCCACTTGATGCAAAGAACTGACTCACTAGAAAAGACTCTGATGCTGGAAAAGACTGAAGGTGGGAGGAGAAGGGGACGAGAGAGGATGAGATGGTTGGATGGCATCACCGACTCAATGGACATGAGTTTGAGTAAACTCTGGGAGTTGGTGATGGACAAGGAGGCCTGGCATGCTGCAGTTCATGGGGTCCCAAAGAGTCGGACATGACTGAGTGACAGAACTGAACTGAACTGAACTCTGCATATAAGTTATATAAGCAGGGTGACTATATACAGCCTTGACATACTCCTTTCCCTATTTGCAACCAGTCTGCTGCTCCATGTCCAGTTCTAACTGTTGCTTCTTGACCTGCATGCAGATTTCTCAGGAAGCAGGCTAGGTGTTCTGGTATTTCCATCACTTTAAGAATTTTCCACAGTTTCTTGTGATCCAAACAGTTTGGCATAGTCAATAAAGCAGAAGTAGATGTTTTTCTGGAACTCTCTTGCTTTTTTGATGATCCAGCAGATGTTGGCAATTTGATCTCTGGTTCCTCTGCCTTTTCTAAATCCAGCCTGAACATCTGGAAGTTCACAGTTCACGTACTTTTGAAGGCTGGCTTGGAGAATTTGGGCATTACTTTGCTAGTATGTGAGATGAGTACAATTGTGTGGTAGTTTGAACATTCTTTGGCATTGCCTTTCTTCAGGATTGGAATGAAAATTGACCTTTTCCAGTCCTGTGGCCACTGTTGAGTTTTCCAGATTTGCTTGGATATTGAGTCCAGCATTTTTACAGTACTGTCTTTTAGGATTTGAAATAACTCAACTGGAATTCCAACACCTCCATTAGCTTTGTTTGTAGTGATGCTTCCTAAGGCCAACTTTACTTCTAATTCCAGGATATCTGGCTCTAGATGAGTGATCACACCATCGTGGTTATCTGGGTCATTAACATCATTTTTGTATAGTTATTCTGTGTATTGTTGCCACCTCTTCTTAATATCTTTTTCTTTCTTTTAGGTCCATACCATTTCTGTCCTTTATTGTACCCATCTTTGCATGAAATGATCCCTTGATATCTCTAATTTCTTGAAGAGATCTCTAGTCTTTCCCATTTGATTATTTTCCCCTATTTCTTTGCATTGATCACTGAGAAAGGCTTTCTTATCTTGTTATTTTCTAAAGATCTGCACGGATGCCTTGTGGTGGTGGTTAAGTGCTAAATTGTGTCCCATTCTTGTGACCCCTTGGGCTGTATCCCACCAGGCTTCTCTGTCCTTGGGATTTCTCAAGCATGAGTATGGAGTGGGCTGCCATTTTCTTCTCCAGGGGATCTTTCTGACCCAGGAGTTGAACGAGGGTCTCCTGCATTGCAGGCAAATTCTTTTATAACTAAGCCACCATGCAAGTCTACAGGGAGGCCTGTTTGTCCATAATTGTCACAGAAGTCAGTTGAACTTCCAGGCATGGTCTCTCCATCCAGCTACAAAAATAATCTTGAACATTTTTATAACCATCTTTGAGGGATACACAGGAGCATGTAGAGCCTTCTCACTCTAGCCAGGAGTTGGAATGCATTCTGATCACTTCCTGGACACAGTGCTGTCCTTGTTCTTTCTCACAACTCCAGAAACTCCCCTCCTACATTCTTTTAGTTGTGGTACACAAGATATTCAGTCTTTGTTGTGGCATGCAGGATCTTCAGTTACAACATATGGGATCTAGCTCTCAGCCTAGGGATAGAACATGGATCCCTTGCATTGTGTTTGTGGAGTGTTAGCCACTGGACCAACTTTGTTCCTTTATCTAAGTAGCTTTCTTATCTCAGTCACATTCCTGCTGGATCTTTCATACTCATTATTTCATACAGAACTGTCAAATGTTGGGTTTTTCTTCTAAGCCACAATCTCTATGTTCATTCCTGTCCTGCCACTGAATAAGTCTTAGTAAGTTATGGAAGAAGAAACAAACACCTGGATTCCTTTGGAAAGTCAATATAGCCTGTATGGGGAAACAAAGAGAGAATATAGAAATAGATATAGAGGCTATTTTCTAATCATATTTTGAGAGGAAGGACTCAAGTGATATCTTTCTCTTAAAAGTGTCCTATACAGTTTCTTTTTGAAAGTATTATATTTCAAACCTAATGAGCAATATGTGCTCAGTCGCTCAGTCCTATCTGACTCTTTGCCACCTCACAGATTGTAGCCCTCTAGGTTCCTCTGCCCATGGAATTTTTCCATGCAAGAATACTGTAGTGGGTTGCCATTTCCTTCTCTAGGGGATCTTATTGACCCAGAGATTGAACCTGCATCTCTTGAATCTCCTTCAATGGCAGGTGGATTCTTTATCACTAGTGCCAACTGGGAAGAAACTGCATGCCAAATAACAGTCTTCCTTTCAGTTCAGTTCAATTCAGTCACTCAGTTGTATCTGACTCTTTGTGACCCCATGAATTGCAGCATGTCAAGCCTCCCTGTACATCACCAACTCCCGGGGTTCACTCAAACTAACTACCATTGAGTTGGTGATCCCATCCAGCCATCACATCCTTTGTCGTCCCCTTCTGCTCCTGCCCCTAATCCCTCCCAGAATCAGAGTCTTTTCCAATGAGCCAATTCTTCGCATGAGGTGGCCAGAGTATTGGAGTTTCAATTTTAGCATCATTCTTTCCAAAGAGCACCCCAGGCTGATCTCCTTTAGAATGGACTGATTGGATCTCCTTGCAGTCCAAGGGATTCTCAACAGTTTTATCCAACACCACAGTTCAAAAGCATCAATCCTTCAGTGCTCAGTTTTCTTCACAGTCCAACTCTCACATCCATACATGACCACAGGAAAAACCATAGCCTTGACTAGACAGACCTTTGTTGGCAAAGTAATATCTCTGCTTTTGAATATGCTATCTAGGTTGGTCATAACTTTCCTTCCAAGGAGTAAGTGTCTTTTAATTTCATGGCTGCAGTCACTATCTGCAGTGATTTTGGAGCCCCCCAAAATAAAGTCTGACACTGTTTCCACTGTTTCCCCATCTATTTCCCATGAAGTGATGGGACCGGATGCCATGATCTTCATTTTCTGAATGTTGAGCTTTAAGCCAAATTTTTCACTCTCCTCTTTCACTTTCATCAAGAGGCTTTTTAGCTCCTCTTCACTTTCTGCAATAAGGGTGGTGTCATTTGCATATCTGAGGTTATTGATATTTCTCCCGGCAATCTTGATTCCAGCTTGTGCTTTTTCCAGTCTAGCGTTTCTCATTATGTACTCTGCATAGAAGTTAAAGAAGCAGGGTTACAATATACAGCCTCGGTGTACTCCTTTTCCTATGTTGAAACAGTCTGTTGTTCTATATACAGTTCTAACTGTTGCTTCCTGACCTGCATACAGATTTCTCAAGAGGCAGGTCAGGTGGTCTGATATTCCCATCTCTTTCACAATTTTCCAGTTTATTGTGATCCACGCAGTCAAAGGCTTTGGGTATAGTCAAGAAAGCAGAAATAGATGTTTTTCTGGAACTCTCTTGCTTTTTTGATGATCCAGTGGATGTTGGCAATTTGATCTTCGGTTCCTCTGCCTTTTCTAAAACCAACTTGAACATCTGGAAATCACGGTTCATGTAGTGATGAAGCCTGGCTTGGAGAATTTTGAGCATTACTTTACTAGCGTGTGAGATGAGTGTAATTGTGTGGTAGTTTGAGCATTCTTTGGCATTGCCTTTCTTTGGGATTGGAATGAAAACTGACCTTTTCCAGGCTTGTGGCCACTGATGAGTTTTCCAAACTCAGCAGTCCTCCTTTATAGTTTTGTAAAAAAGCCTTCGAGAAAGAAACATAACTTAATTCTAGGTTAAAGACAAATTTATTCAATATTTTTTTATTTACCTTCAGTTCAGTTCAGTTCAGTTGCTCAGTCATGTCCAACTCTTTGCGACCCCATGAATCGCAGCACGCCAGGCCTCCCTGTCCATCACCAACTTCCGAAGTTTGCTCATACTCGTGTCCATCAAGTCAGTGATGCCATCCAGCCATCTCATCCTCAGTCGTCCCCTTTTCCTCCTGTCCTCAATCCCTCCCAGCATCAAAGTCTTTTCCAATGAGTCAACTCTTCTCATGAGGTGGCCAAAGTACTGGAGTTTCAGCTTTAGTATCATTCCTTGCAAAGAAATCTCAGGGTTGATCTCCTTCAGAATGGACTGGTTGGATCTCCTTGCAGGGACTCTCAAGAGTCTTCTCCAACACCACAGTTCAAAAGCATCAATTCTTCGGTGTTCAGCTTTCTTCACAGTCCAACTTTCACATCCATACATGAGCACTGGAAAAACCATAGCCTTGACTAAACGGACCTTAGTCAGCAAAGTAATGTCTCTGCTTTTGAATATACTATCTAGGTTGGTCATAACTTTTCTTCCAAAGAGTAAGCGTCTTTTAATTTCATGGCTGCAGTCACCATCTGCAGTGATTTGTNGCATAAATCCTCTTGGAGGATCGAGCTGCCAGGTGGGCAATCCACAAAGTGGAGAACAATTATACCAAAGAAGTTCCCCAGGGAATCTGAGTTTGAAGGTCAGCAGGATTTGATTACAAAACTTCCACAGGACAGGGGAAACAGAGACTCTTGGAAAGCACAAATTTAATTAGTTAATAATATATAATTAATATTTAATATATTTTAAAATAAGAAAGCAACAAAAGTTCATACATAATAGTCCTGTTTCAAATTTAGCAGTACATTATCTATAAAAAAATTATTTCATATTTTTACTCTTTCTTTCATACTGAAAGTGTGTTAATCCTTATCAGTATTAGCATTATTACTTTATATTTGTCCTCGTTAAAATTTTTCAAAATATTAACATGAATTATAATTAATATTTAATATATTTTAAAATAAGAAAGCAACAAAAGTTCATACATAATAGTCCTGTTTCAAATTTAGCAGTACATTATCTATAAAAAAATTATTTCATATTTTTACTCTTTCTTTCATACTGAAAGTGTGTTAATCCTTATCAGTATTAGCATTATTACTTTATATTTGTCCTAGTTAAAACTTTTCAAAATATTAACATGAATATAAATTTTAATGGTTAGATGAATAAATTAAATTGTCTTGCAGTTGTGTTAGTATTTAGAAAATATTTTATTAGAATATATATTTATAACAATATCTAAAGTCGTTTGAAAAATTATTCTCTCAGTGTGGTTATGTCAGTAATATGATATACAATGATATTCATTCACTTTAGTTTGTTCTCATTGCTTTGAGATTGTGTTTTAGTTTTACATTTTGAATATTAAATATATGATTGCAAAGGTAAAATATGTATCAGAATGCATTTGGAGATGTTAAACTTCAATTCTTTTTCCTTCTGCTCTGTTTCTTCTCTTCTGATAAGTAACCATTTATTAAAGTATTTTTATTTCCTTATAACATTTCTGTAAGTAAAATAAACACACACATATTTTTAAGCATGTATATTCACAGTGCTACCACTGTTCTTAAAAATAGTCAAATATTATGCATACTATTATACATAAAATAGTAAAATATTATTCATATACCAAATTAAAATATAATTTGGTCTCTACACAAATATATATGTGAAATTATTCCATATTGTCATGTAAATATCACCCTCATTCCTTATTACAGACAGAATGTTCCATAGTATTGATGTACCAGCTGTCTAATGATGTAAACTACTTCTAAACAAAAAATTCAATTAAAATCATCTGCTATGAAAAGAAATGATAAAGCATTGTTAGATGCCTAATACACAACTTGGTAATCAGTAACCAATGGTTTAAAATTCCAATGAGATAAAGATTCCTGAGAGTATAACTAAAGATACTATAAGCAATGACTATGATCTCGTCATGTTATTTTCATTAGGGATTAAATGTTGATGCCTTTTGTTTAGCATGAATTTAATAAATGTTGCTTTACTATGTAATGGGTGGTATATTAGCCCTTGGCATTCAAAAGTGAAATGTTTGAACTTGGTTAAGCTAGCATTTGTCGTGGAAAACATATGAAGATATTTTTCACTGGAGGAAGAAACGGCAACCCACTCCAGTATCTTTGCCGGAAAAATTCCAAGGACAGAGGCACCTGGCAGGCTGCAGTCTATGGGGTCACAAAGAGTCCGACACAACTGAGTGACTAAGCACACATGCACGCATGAAGATATTTTTACTAAGAAATTCCACTGTAAGTGAAAATTGTTTACCCTATGAATCTTGCAAACTGGTATAGAATTTAGAAACATGAACAAAAGATTAAAATATGCATTGGTGAATACTGTGATTAAGGAATTTTAAGAGATCTGAGCAAAATAAAGTGATGTTTGTTTTTACTAAAAATGTTGATATTTGATAAGTGAGTAGTTTAGGCAAGAGATTTCTAGCAAACATTAGTTATCTGTACTTCCTTTGCAACCACCCTTAGTTAAGAGCACGTAATATCCATTGAGTAATTTGTCAGATCTATTCCCCAAGGGTTCACTAGAAGTCACCACTGTTGTTGATACCCCTCCATGCTTCTCTCATCTCCAACACTGGACACTTCATTTTCTGCTAGTAATTCCTTCTGTCCAAGCAACACTGCTATTTTCCTACAGACAATTTACATATGTGACTAAAAGAAAAAAATAACAACAATAATTGGAGGAGGGCAGGAATTAACTTTATATAATAGATATAGCTAACTTGTAACTTAGATAACCTTATGGGTGCAAAACTAACCCTTAGAAAAATCTTTGTGTGTTTTGAAGACATAACCTCACGAAAGATGCTGAGTGAAACAATTTCAGTGAAACCAGGGGAAAAATCTGTCCAGCATGAGTTGAAATAAATAATTGAATTGCAGGAAGGGGAGGAAATGAATATATTTTATTATTTTAAGGATTTTTTTTAATGTTAAGGGGAATAGGAATGAATAGCAGCCTATCATAGACTGATAATAATATTTAAACAATTTATTAACTTGATTTATTCTATCTCTGATAAATGGAAATTTGACAAGGGGGAAAAGTTAATGTGTTTCTTTTGTTTGTTTGTTTTAACCACCATAGTCTCAGTGCCCAGTATAGCAAATGCATGATACCATACAAGTGACTGAAAAATACTTGTTAAATGAGTGAATTAATTAATCATCTAAGATACCACTGCAGGAATTACAATGTCATTTGATACATAAAGCACTAGCCAGATACAAAATACCACAGTATTCTGCATTGCAAAAATATATATATTTGTATGCTGCTGTATATTTGTATATCCATTTTTAATTTCCACTCAAAATATTGAATTTGCATGCATTTTGTTGCTGTTAAACAAAAGTTAATAATTCCTTATGAAGAGATGTTTCTGTGCAGAAATTCCCACCTAATAATTATGTTATATATTGCAAAGAGAATTGAAAATGCCAGATACAAAATACCACAGTATTCTGCATTGCAAAAATATATATATTTGTATGCTGCTGTATATTTGTATATCCATTTTTAATTTCCACTCAAAATATTGAATTTGCATGCATTTTGTTGCTGTTAAACAAAAGTTAATAATTCCTTATGAAGAGATGTTTCTGTGCAGAAATTCCCACCTAATAATTATGTTATATATTGCAAAGAGAATTGAAAATGCTTATATTTGAAGGTCTGAGTATAATATTTACTTTGGCTTTGTTTACTTTTTTTCTTTTTCTTCCCTGCAGTTTAAGCTTTATCAATAAAAGGAAAAGGTCAATATAACCAAAATAATATTTTCTTTTAGCAGTTTTCTACATTTAGGGCTCAACTTTAATCTCATTTTACTGCTCTACTGGGCTTTCTTTTGGCAAGGCGGAATGTGCCACTGATATTATAAACTGTACATTAATGTAATAAATGATGTTTTTAGAAAAACAAAAAGCAAAATTATACTGAAAATTAGAAGCCAAGGAATTTTATCAAACAAAATATTCTTGGTTTCTGCACTAGACCATATTTATGAAACTCTTTAAAAACAAAAAATAATAAAAATAAAAATAACCAAGTTTGTTTCTGTTCAGTACCCTCAGCACTCTGAACTGAAAACTACTGCCCACTTCTAATAAAATTGGCTTACTGATATTTCTCATAGGCTATTCCTGCTGCCACATGTAAATTACCATGTATACAATTGACTTGGAAACAAAAATAATAAGAAATTTTCTAAAAACATTATGTTTAACCGAAACAAGTGTGAAATCTGGGAAAATTGATATCTGAGCATTTTCAAGTTTCAATATGTTTTACCTTCTTATTTTAATGATTGGAAGTAATTTTTACTTTCTTTTTTTCACTGTTCTTTTTTACTTCTGTTGTTAGATGCATGTACATTATTTTCTAACACTTCATTAAATATGTAGTACACACGAAGCATCAGTTCAGTTCAGTCGCTCAGTCTTGTCCGAATCTTTGCAATGCCATGAATCGCAGCACGCCAGGCCTCCCTGTCCATCATCAACTCCCGGAGTTCACTCAGACTCATGTCCTAAAGAAAACCCAAACCATACCTCTAAATGCACACTCTATGGAAGAACCCTACTATTAGCATCCCTGGACAATATTTTATATAGACCCTTAATGAATACTTTAGTCATGCAATATGCCCCAAATTAAATCATTATTTGTTCTCATCTCTTTCTCAAGTGCTCCCTTTCCTTTTCTCCCCAAACTTCAATTCTGTCAAATCTATCTTCATAAGTTAAAGATATAGGAAAACTGAACTGTGTTTTTTATAATATATTTGCTCCTCAGATGGTGGTTATCTTTAATTCACAAATGATGTGTGTGTGTGTGACTATTGTGCCATTAACTGAAGATTACTTGGCACAAAAATGGACATTTTATTTATATACACTTATATTAAAAATACTGTGAAACAAAGAATATCTTTAAAAATTTACCTCAAGCAACCAGATTTTACTCTTTTATGTTTTGTTTATTTACTTATTTTTACTATTCTAGTGTTACCACATACTTATCATTCTTCCAAATTTTTTTTCCTTTTTTAACATGTGTGTGATCTAAGAATAATACAAACTGTCTGAAGCTTAAAAGTCACATTATTTTGAACACCACAGAATGATTGCTAGCAAACATTTTTTTCAGTATGTTGTTATTGAAATACCACATACAAGTTAGATGTTGTGTAACGAGTATGTCAGGATAGAACCTTATGTTCACAGATTGTGAAAATATAATTTCTAACTTTAACAAAATAGTAACAAGATACCTATTTTCAGAATGTAAATTCATATGGGAGCACTGGCAAAATGACAGATATTAAAATGGGTCCTGTATTCCAAAGTGACAAACTCGGCTAACATAGAAC
>SJYX01021830.1:197524-208569 GCA_006410675.1 Oreotragus oreotragus | reverse complement strand
GTTATGACCAACCTGGATAGCATATTCAAAAGCAGAGACATTACTTTGCCGAGTAAGGTCCGTCTAGTCAAGGCTATGGTTTTTCCAGTAGTTATGTATGGATGTGAGGGTTGGACTATAAAGAAAGCTGAGAGCTGAAGAATTGATGCTTTTGAACTGTGGTGTTGGAGAAGACTCTTGAGGGTCCCTTGGACTGCAAGGAGATTCAACCAGTCCATTCTGAAGAAGATCAGCCCTGGGATTTCTTTGGAAGGAATGATGCTAAAGCTGAAACTCCAGTACTTTGGCCACCTCATGTGAAGAGTTGACTCATTGGAAAAGACTCTGATGCTGGGAGGGATTGCGGGCAGGAGGAGAAGGGGACGACCGAGGATGAGATGGCTGGATGGCATCATGGACTCGATGGACATGAGTCTGAGTGAACTCCGGGAGTTGGTGATGGACAGGGAGGCCTGATGTGCTGCGATTCATGGGGTCGCAAAGAATCGGACACGACTGAGTGACTGGACTGAACTGAACTGAACTGAATAGAACATAAAATTGAAAGGGGCTCTTGAAGGTTATTTGATCTTTAATGCCCTTTAAATTTGTTCCTTCCACTTCTTGCATGGTTATTGAGATGGCTGCTGTCTTTCACAGCAAATCCTACTTCCTTGCAATATTACTCAAAGGTGGCATCAAGAGCACATTGAACTTACCGGTACCTCACTTCAAATTTTCTTCTGTTGATTGCAGCTAAAGAAAGTATTACCTTCTCCAGCAGCCACATCAAACTACTGATGCATATTGAATTTAAAAGTCAGCTAAAATAACTGAAAGTGTTTTTCATGTATTCCTGTAAAGTCACACTTCTTGTAATATGCACTTATACAGTTGAGTTGTTTTTCAGGTGAGGTTTGGGAATCCTAGTTCAGTATCTTATGGCTAGCTCTACTATAAATGTATCTTATTGGATTCAGACTATCAAGAGACTAGTCAAGGCTGATGGCCAGTTTTCTTCCTTTGGTTACTGAGCAGTGCAGTTAGAGATAAGAAACTCTGGAAGGAAAGCAGATATAGGGGAAAGAATCAAGTTTTTTTTTTAATTTTTTTTTTTTTTTTACTTTATTTTACTTTACAGTACTGTATTGGTTTTGGCATACATTGACATGAATCTGCCACGGGTGTACATGAACTCCCAAACATGAACCCCCCTCCCACCTCCCACCCCACATCATCCCTCCGGATCATCCCTATGCACCAGCCCCAAGCATCCTGCATCCTGCATCCTGCATCAAACAGACTGGCGATTCGTTTCTTACATGATAGTATAGATATTTCAATGCTATTGTCCCAAATCATCCCACCCTCTCCCTCTCCCTCTCCCTCTCCCTCTCCCTCTCCCTCAGAGTCCAAAAGTCCGCTCTACACATCTGTGTCTCTTTTGCTGTCTTGCATACAGGTCCTCATTACCATCTTTCTAAATTCCATATTGAGCTCCTCGTGCAAACACAAGAGAAGAGGTCTGGGACTCAGGTATAGCTCTGGGAATCATTAGCTGATCGGTAGGAATTTAAATAGTGAAATTATCAGGAAGATCAAATGCTTATGAATATTAGTATTTATGGTATAGTTAATATAGGTTTAGGAAAAGCAGGTTGTAAAGGTTATAAAAAGCAGAGAGGAAAAGTTTTGCAGAATCATGGTACATGTGCCATATGATCAGCAGTGTTTGACTCTTTGTGACCCCACGGACTATAGCCCACCAGGCTTCTCTGTCCATGGAATTTTCCAGGCAAGAATACTTTAATAGGTTGCCATTTCCTCCTCCAGGGGATCTTCCCAACCCAGGGATCTAACCCACGTCTCCTCTGTCTCCTGCATTGTAGGTAGATTCTTTACCTGCTGAACCATCAGGGAAGCCATCAGGGAAGAATTATGGAGCAACAGGATTTCAAGAATAAATCACACTTATAGTGTCAGTTAATGTATAGCAAAGGACACAAGAATATACAATGGGGGAAAAGACAGCCTTTTCAATAAAAGATGTTGGGAAAACTGGACAACTACATGCAAAAGAATCAAGCTGGATTACTCTCACCATATATAAAAATAAACTCGAAATGGATTATCAAGTTAAATGTAAAGCCTGAAACCATAGAACTCCTAGAAGCAAACAGGCAGTACACTCTTCTGCATTGGTCTTAGCAATGTTTTTTTTGATGTCTCCTTAGGCAAGGGAAACAAAAGCAAAAGTTTAAAAATGGGACTATGTCAAACTAAAAGGCTTTTATACAGCAAAGGTAACTATCAAGAAAATGATACTACTGAAGATATTTACAAATAATATATCTGATAAGGAGTCAATATCCAAAATATACAAAGAACTCATACAACTCAATATCTAAAAACATCCTGATTTTTAAAATGGACAGAGGACCTAAACAGACATTTTTCTTTTCTTTTCTTTTTTTAAAATATAAATTTATTTATTTTAATTGGAGGTTAATTACTTTACAATATTGTATTGGTTTTACCATACATCAACATGAATCCACCACAGGTATACACGTGTTCCCCATCCTGAAGAAGACATACGCAAGGACAACAGACACACAAAAAGATGCTCAACATCACCAATCACCAGAGAAATGAAAGTCAAAAACCACAATGAGATATCACCTTACACCTGTCAGAATGGCTATCATCAAAAAGACAACAACAAAATAGAATTGGTGAGGGTGTTGAGAAAAGGGTGGGATTGTAAATTGGTGCAGCCACTATGAAAACAGTATGGAGGTTTCTCAAAAGTTTAAAAATAGAACTGCCATATGATGATCCAGTGATTTCACTTCTGGTTATTTACCTGAAAAAAAAAGCAAAGACAGTATTTCAAAAAGATATATGCACTTCAATGTTCATGGCCACATTATTTATAATAGCCAAGATGTGGATGCCACCTAAGTGATGGATGATTGGATAAAGAAGATATGGAATATTACTCAGCCATAAAAAATGAAATCTTGCCATTTGTGACAACATGGATGGATTAAAAGAGTATTATGCTAAATGAAATGTCAGACAAATACTGCATGATCTCACTTATACATAGAATGTAAAAAATCAAGCAAAGCAAACTGAAAACAGATTCAGAAACAAACTGGTGACTGACAGAAGTGAGGGGGTGGGTGGGTAAGTGAAATAGGGTAATGGGATTAAAAGGTACAAACCTCCAGTTATATAGTAAATAAGTTATGGGGATGTAGTATACAGCATAAGGAATATGGTCAGTAATATTGTAATAATTTTGTATGGGGACAGGTGGTTACTAGACTAGATCATTTCATAATGTGAGCAAATACCAAAAACTAACATAATATTGTATCAACTTATTTACATTTAAAAATTATTTTATTTGGCTGCATTGGGTCTTAGTTGCAGCAAGTGGGATCTTTCCTTGCTGCACATGGACTCTAGTTGCAGCATGAGGTGGGTGGGTAAGTGAAATAGGGTAATGGGATTAAAAGGTACAAACCTCCAGTTATATAGTAAATAAGTTATGGGGATGTAGTATACAGCATAAGGAATATGGTCAGTAATATTGTAATAATTTTGTATGGGGACAGGTGGTTACTAGACTAGATCATTTCATAATGTGAGCAAATACCAAAAACTAACATAATATTGTATCAACTTATTTACATTTAAAAATTATTTTATTTGGCTGCATTGGGTCTTAGTTGCAGCAAGTGGGATCTTTCCTTGCTGCACATGGAGTCTAGTTGCAGCATGCAGGTTTAGGTGCTCTGCAGTATGTGGAATCCTAGTTCTCCAACCAAGGATCGAACCCTCATCCCCTATATTGCAAGGTGGATTCTTAACCACTGGACCACCAGAGAAGTAAACCTTCACTGACTGTCTGGTCCTTCTTTCTGTAGCTATTTCTCCACTCTTTCCCTGTAGTATATTGGACACCTACCAATCTGGGGGGGCTCATCTTTCAGTGTAATATTTTTTTGCCTTTTCATACTGTTCATGGGGTTCTATTCATTGGAAGGACTGATGCTGAAGCTGACGTTCCAATATTTTGGCCACCTGATGTGAAGACTCATTGGAAAAGACCCTGATGCTGGGAAAGATAGAGGGCAAGAGGAGAAGTGGGCGACAGAAGATGAGATGATTGGATGGCATCACCAACTCAATGGACAAGAGTTTGAGCAAACTCCAGGAGATAATGAAGGACAAAGAAGCCTGGCGTGCTACAGTCCATGAGTTGCAAAGAGTCAGACATGACTTAGCAGCTGAGCAACAACAGCCAGAGAACTCTCTATTTCAATTTTCTAAAAATTTTCAATAAAAAGTTAATAAGTCAATTCACCTAAAAGTCATATAATCATCTTTAATTAAATAAAGACTATCAAGTTAAGAAGAGAAATAATCAAAAAATAATCCATTGTTTTAAATACAACTAGGGGGTAGTTGGGAAAAGTGAAATTCTGTGGTCTGGGTAGTCTATGCCTGTACAATTTCCTTGATCTTTCTCATCAACGAAAGAAATGGTCTGTTATGATTTTTCTTGGTGACCTCCTGGTGGATTTGACTGATCATTGCTTTCTCTAATAAGAGCTAACAAACTTTCATAACTCCTTCTCAGTTCATGCACAAATTTGAACACGTATCCATTGGTCTGCAGAAGACCCATTTTCTTTTTCTTATTGACTATCTGACTGACATTTCTCTCACGTATGGATGTGAGAGTTGGACTATAAAGAAAACTGAGCACCGAAGAATTGATGCTTTTGAACTGTGATGTTGGAGAAATCTTTTGAGAGACCCTTGGACTGCAAGGAGATCCAACCAGTCCATCCTAAAGGAGATCAGTCCTGGGTGTTCATTGGAAGGACTGATGTTGAAGCTGAAAGTCCAATATTTCGGCCACCTGATGTGAAAGCTGACTCATTTGAAAAGACCCTGATGCTGGGAAAGATTGATGGCAGGAGGAGAAGGGGATGATGGAGGATGAGATGGTTGGATGGCATCACCAACTCAATGGACATGAGTTTGGGTGAACTCCAGGAGTTGGTGATGGACAGGGAGGCCTGGCGTGCTGTGGTTCATGGAGTCACAGAGTTGGACACGACTGAGTGACTGAATTGAAATGAACTGAACTGAATCTCTTGGTATATTTCCCCATTCTCAGTAATCAACAGACATGTTGAACAATTTCACCTACAGAATCTCTTAGAGACCTGGTGTTTGATGCCCCTTGATCAGGAGCTGTACATTTATTTAGAAGAAAGAAGGGATCTTTAGAAAAATTTCCCCATGTATCTTGAGTTAATATAGTCATTCTGCCATTTTTATAAAAATACTGTTATTCCTTTCCACCTAAAGGACATAAGCAAAATAGTTTGACTTTTAAAAATTCAAATGTCATCATAGTAACTTAGTCAATTTGTCAGTAGAATGATGCCATTGAGTTTCAAAATTCTACAGGCAAGATGTATTCAAGATCATTCCTAATAGCCTGCAAAGAAGTGTTTTACCCATGTTCTATTAGCTATAACAAGAATGCATATTTAATTCCCTTCAAATTACATTGAAACTTTACTGCATCACATCTTCAGACAGCAGATTTTTATGATCTGCTTAATGGAATTAAATCTTTCAGCATTCTCATAAATTATAAAATGGCTGACATTGCCTCTACTGGTTTAGCCAGAACTAGAACTATCAAGTCATTTAACTATAGGTATGAATAGTACTTAAGTTAGAAATGCCTTAATCTTAGAATAGGGAAAACAAAAGCAGATTGTACCTTTACCTATAACCCTAAAGAAACAATTTTATCTCAAGGCAAATTTGCAAATTAATACTGAACTCACAGATGTGAATAAGAAGAGAAGCCAGTAGCTTTCTTGCCAGTTTCTTCTGGCTCTCAGCAGGAAAGTCTAGTTGCCACTTCTGAAAACTCACTTTCTATTTCACACCCTTCTGCACGTACCAGAAAAACTGTGTCTCTTCCATGGCAAAATTGTCTTCCATTTCAAGGGTCTAAAGTAGTATTTCTGGTTTCTCCTATTTTAAATTTGGGTTGGATAAAACCCTCAAGATCCCTCCCCTTGCTTAACCAATATCTATTCATCACTTCCTCCCCCGCCTCTCCTCCTCCCTTACAAACAGTTGTCTGGGAAAATCAACATAAGGAGATCCAGCTAGATGATTCACCCTACAGCCACACAACTCTTTTCAGAGGCACAGACCTTGGAAAGCTGATGGGGACCTCCTTCTCAACAGCAATTCGGGAGTTAATCCTCAACCAAACAACTCTGTTAAATAATTCAGAAGTTTCTAAAAAGAGTTGTAGAGAAAATGTAGAACATAGTACCTATATATCACTTTATTGAAAACTCCAGAGATCCTTCTGCTCTCCAAGCAGATGGAGATCCCACTCTATCAAAGGTTTTGTCTGTTAGCTCTTTTAATGAGGCTGGTGCTGCTGACTCTTGCAGAGTAAAAAAGAGAAAGGTAAGGATTTTGCTGATTTACAATTGTCTCATATTTCTGGCTACTCTGGGTCTTTTTTAGGGGCTCATATTTGGTTTAGTTTTATTTAGTCAGTCCCAAATGTAATCAATATTCTCTGAAGTCTAATGTATGACTTCAGACGACTAGTTCTTTGAAAGTCATTTTCAGAATCTTGAATGATAAAATGCCTAACTCTCATGACAGCACCAAATCCCAGAAAAAATTCTAAACAAGTTGAAAAAGAGTTCCACATTATTACAGATTCTATGAAAGACAAAGACAAACTGGTTTTAAGTTAATGCTCAGTAGGGAATTTAAATAGTGTTTTAAAATTAATCATAGAAGACTGCTTAAAGCCTTCAGACTTTTAAAGGTCAAATAAGAACTAAATATTGCACGAGTAATAAGGGATTCACAATTTTAATTCTAACTTTTAATATGTTCAGGAAATATGATCCCAGATTAACCATTATAGAAAAACATTCACCATGACTAATATTTTTGGTCATTAAAGATTGAAACCACTTTATATAAAAATGGTTTTAAAGTGTTTCTGGTTTTGACTCTGGATCATTCTGTATAACAAAATTGAATTGCATTTGTATAGCATTTTTAAAGGCATTTTTTCCATTTTGCATTTATAGAAATACTTATGAATAGCTACAGATGAGGAAATGAAAGCAGAAAGGTTTTAAAGTCACACAACAAATTCATAATATGGCAAGCTATAAATTCTGCTTGGTTATTCACAGCTTTTCCTCTGCCACTATCTTTTATAAAGAGAAATATGCATCTTAGTCTCAAGGTCTTGGGTAAACACTAATGCCAACCTTTGTTCCAAAAAGATTGCACTGATTTGAATTATCACTTAGCTGTACATACGGTGTCTCTGGAAACTGGTCCTTGGTCAGAAAAGGAAATTATACTTTTTCTTCGCCTTTTGATGTCCACTGGTACTGTCATGAATTGTGTCTTTGTCCTTTTGTTTTGGATTGTTGTACTTGTCTATTACTTGTGGAATTGTAGGAACTTATTGCATGCTCAGGATGTGAATTCTGTGTCATTTGTGAATATTTTCTCTTATTTATTTGCTTTTCAATTTATTATATAATTGAAAATTTATAACCTTATGAATATTCAATATATTTAATCTAGCAATGACTAGAATTTATGAAAAATACACCATACTAATGTAGTTTTGTCAGGTTATCCTTCTGTTTCTTACAAATTTAATGTTTGTTTTTAGATGTTTTGTTTTGTTAATTGGTTGCAGATTAGTTCCTGGTATGATTAGAAAGTCAGTGTTGGACTTACAGAAGTTGTGAGATTTTACTTAAAACAGATCTATCAGTCTTACCACTTATGAATTGCAACTGTGATGTAAGGCTTAGAAAGTTCAACTCATCCTATGATAACTTCAATGTTCTACCTATATTCTTTTCTAGAATTAAAAAAAAAAAACTTTCAATTCCTGAGGAATTAGAGAGGTATGATTTTCTAGGTGTCTCCACTGAATTTACTGAAACATACAATCTGTCTCACTCACTTAAAACGCCACTCTGTCTCTCAGATTTATCTCTGGCTGCATTGGCATTTTCTCTAGTCTTTGAACATGCCAAACTCATTCTCATGTAAAAACCTTAATATTTGCTATTACCTGGACAGTGGGCATGGCTCACTGCTTTACTTAGGTCAGATCACCACTTGAATGTTACCTGCTCATAAAGCCTTTCCCTGAACACTTCATCTAAAACAAAATACCACACTTTTCTTAGTCTGTTTTTTCTTCAAAGTACTTAATTTTACTTTAAATTTACATGTATTTACATACTGGTTTATTGTCTTGTTTATCATCATATGTTTCACGTGGGTAGAGATTTTGTCTTCTTATTCAGCCTCTATATCCCCAGTGCCTAAAGAGTGATGGCCAAACATGAAGAGATCAATAAGTACTTGCTAAATAAAGAAATTAATACCGAATGTTTACACTGACCTGTATATTTCTGAAATGTCTAATATGTTCCTCTGATTTATCCATCTTTTTCAACACCAATTCCAAAATATGTATCTTTATATTTTTTATATAATGTATTTTTAAATTTACAAGGATTTCCTTTACTTTTTCATTTAAAAAATATATCCATGTCTAATCTTCTGCATATATTCTTCTAAATGAACATTTTCCCCATTTCCAAGAAAATTGATATTTTAAGCAAAATTCCATTAAATCATGAATTAATGTGGGGAAACTTGATAGCTAGTATTTCTAACCAGGAACAAATTTACATCCAAACATTTAGTTGATTCTTCCTTTTTGTCCCTCAGTAAAGTTTTTATAGTGTCCTTCATGTAAGTTCTGTACATTTCTTCTTATGCCTATTTCTAAGGATTATATACTTTTGTTGTTACTGTAAAAGGAATTTTTCATTTTCATTATTTCCTATCTGGTTATAAAGTTAGTATAAAAATTATATATTTAACTGTTATATTTAGCAAATAATTCAAATTTTATAATATACTCAATATACTTAATCTAGCAATGACTAGAATTTATGAAAAATATACCATACTAATATAGCTTTGCCTACTCATCCTTTTGTTTCTAACAAATTTAATATTTATTTTTAGATGTTTAGTTAACTGATTGCAGATTAGTGCTGGTATAATAAGAAAGTCAGTATTATCATATTTTTGGTTCATAACACCTCTTTTTGGTCTGTTATATGATTTAAAACACAAATGCATAAACAATAATTATAAATTCATGTCAATGGTCAAATGATGTGACAGGATGTAATTTATGATGATAACAAGATAAAGGGGAAAGCAAAGGTGTTTAGATACAGATAATAAGTGATATTGAAACTACATTCATATTAGTTCAAAATAGATTGATGTAAATTTAAGATGTTAACTATAATTCACTTGGAACCACTAAGAAGATAACTAAATATGCAGAAAAGGAAATGAAGAGGGAATTAAAATGGCAAACTTGAAAGAAAGCATTAGTGAAAGAATTGAGAATCAAAACTATATAAGATATATTTATATTTCTTAATTCTAAATATATTTGCATTTCCTAGCTATTTATTTGAATTTTAACATGTCCAACCCAATAGCACTGTAATCAGATAATATAATCTTCACAATTTCAAAATTCCATTGTTTTATCGAGAATTCAGCCATCATCTAATGTTATTCCTCTGAAGGCAATCTATCTTTATTTTCCTCTGGATGCACTTAAGGTTTGCTGTTTTTGTTTTTGTTTGTTTGTTTTTTTTTTTTCAATCAGTTCTATAGCACCTAGATGTAGTTTCATTAGTATTTATCTTGATTTGTGTTCATAAGGCTTTTAGAACATTAAAAAAAAAAATAGGCTATTTCTCAAAACCATGCTGGGAAAAAGATTACAGACACAACAGTGTATGATTCTATTACATGACATTAGAAAATACATATATATTCTATGGTTAAAGATCAGTGGTTATCTGGGGCCAAGAAAGGGAATAAACTGCAAAAGGAAACAGTGGTATATTTTTGGAATGGTCTCTGTCTTAAATATGGTGGAAGTGACATAAAATTTTGTTGTTTTAAACCACTAAGTTTTAGGGTGGCTTATTACTTAGTAATAGATAATTTATACAGCAATTGGATGTAGAAACATGGTTATGTTGTAATAAAACCCTAAAAGGTGTGACATTTTCTACGGGATCAGAAGGATGCAGAGACTAGAAAAACAGTGAGGAATCTGTTGGCAAAGGCTTGAGGAATGTTAAACAGCTAGTGAAAACTATAAGGGCAGTGAAGAACTGCCATTTGAATCTAGTAAAAAGAAAATTCATGTTTTGGAGTAGCAGAAAATTTTGCTAAATGTCACTCAAGTAAACTTGGAAAATAGGAAGTGTACATAAATAAACTTAAAGCTCTGGCCAAGGACAAGACTCAGGAGAATGTTGAACATGACAATTGGCTTCCCCTAGCTATGCATGACAAAGTACAGGAAATGAAAGATGAATCCACTGATTAATTCCAACAGTTTTTTTGTGGAGTCTTTAGTGTTTTCTATATATTAATTTTAGGTTGGTGAAAAAGTAATTGCAGTTTCAGACTGTGAATTTTAAATCATTATAGCTAGGTTCAGACACATCTTTATTAATCACAATAGGAACCCTTACAATCATTTTTTGCCAATGAGAAATAAGTTGGCTTATTCCTATAGCATAAAAATCCTTGCTTTAGGATTCCATGAACTCTTGAAAAGTACTTTCTGCCTCTTGCTGGTTGAGGAAGATTTTTCCCCTGCAAACGTTGTTTATTTATAATTTTTTAATATAAATTTATTTAATTGGAGGCTGCTGCTGCTACTGCTGCTAAGTCACTTCAGTCGTGTCTGACTCTGTGTGACCCCATAGACGGCAGCCCACCAGGCTGCCCCATCCCTGGGATTCTCCAGGCAAGAATACTGGAGTGGGTTGCCATTTCCTTCTCCAATGCATGAAAGAGAAAAGTGAAAGTGAAGTCGCTCAGTCTGTCCGACT